>PVIH01013351.1:0-58830 GCA_004025045.1 Sigmodon hispidus
TTGTAAAATAGTTTCTAGAACAGTAAAACTTTGATATGTATGTGTTTAATTTTATATATATATATATATATTTATCAAATATATAAAAAGAAAGCAAGTTTTACATAAAATAGATTTAATAAAATTAGATTTATATAGACAAATACTTACACAAAGATATTTTTTTATTTTTCAAATTGTTTTAATCAACTTCTTCAAATAGTCCAAAATATTTAAAATATTATCATAATGAGAAATGTTTATTTGGTTAAAATTTTATGTGATTAAAAAATGAATCTCAGAAAATTCATCAAAGTACCATTTTCTCTACTTATGTTCTGATCTACTGAACACATTCAAACAACCTATCTTGTCTTAACACAAGTAATTTTCAATCCTTTTCATTTCATGACTTCCTAATGCAGTTCCAAGCAACTGTGGATGGAACACCATGTCTCAGCATACCTTGGTTATGTCTACAGCATACTCTTCCTGTTTATGGGACCATCAATCTTGGGCCTTCTAACAGATTTTATCTATCCTATTTATTATTCCTAAATTACTTTTTTTCTTAATATATTTCTATGTCCATTCCTCTATTTCCTCTCTATCTTTCAAAAAATATTATTGTCTCTAAATAGAAAATGTAGTTTTTCTAAAATTAGGTAGTTACTAAAAGTTGTAATTCTACATGGTTTATATCCAACTGGCTTTATACAGATAAATTGTAGTATGCCCCATTTATTATAAAATGTGCTATAATATACATAAATATATCGATTAATTTATAAGTGAATGAAAATACTGATTCACAAATTTAAAATAGACAATCACTTTGAGTTATGGAATAAAGTGAGTAATCAACTCCTTTCTGACTCGAAATTCATGAAGTTACCTGTGAGAAGAGTGTAATGTGAGATTGGTCTAATGATACTTTGAAGATAGACAAACTATGAGAAATTGTTGTTTTGTTTTTTTCAACAGTAAATAAGAATCTCCTTTTCCTCCTCAGATTTGTTTTCTTATAATAATGTTACAATACACTTTAAATATAAAGTAATACTTCCAATAGAGCATAGTTACAAAATAAAATTTCCCAAAACAGAAGTTGAAATTAAGGTTGGTTGATTTATACCTTTCTTTGATTTTGGAAAATCTTCACCATCAGAAAAGACTGCAAAGCACTTTCAGTGGAAAACAAGAAAGGATTCACCAGGAATTAAGCTGGAACAAAGCAGTTCCCAGTATGAGACAGAAGCAGATGCTCTGCTTCTTGTGAGAACTGAGCTCATGAGTCAAGGGAAGGCTTAGGGCTGACTCTCAGAGAAAAGACAGTAAAGCTCACAGAGACTGTCCTACAGAAAGGATTGTGAAAGACCCATGGACTGATTCAGCTAGAAGCTCCACAGTATGCTTTCTGTCTTATGGTAACATAGGAGTTACTAAAAAGTCAGATGGAATGGGACTGACATTTTGAAATAAAGAATATTAATTCTTGTATGAATGTTTGAACACAGAATGCAGCAAGTCAATATTGAGATAAACTAAAATACCATTTTTAACTTTGTTCTCTCTCTCCCTCCCTACCTCCTTCCCTCTCTCTTTCCATATATATAAATATATTGTATACAGACCCTTAAAGAAAACGAGTCTTTCTGATTTTGTGTTTTTAAGAGACCTCTGTATTTGCCTGTGTGTGTGTGTCTGTGTGCGTGTGTGTGTGTGTGTGTGTGTGTGTGTGTCTGTCTGTCTGTCTATACGTACTTCTTTTTGATTTTGTTTGGCTCTTTTTTTTTCTGGTTATTTGTTTTATTCTATTCAGGTATGTTTGTTTTCATCTTATTTTAGTCTTTTTTCCCTTTAGTTTTCTGTTTCTTTTCTGATGAGTAAAGCAGGAAGGTGTGAGGATTTGGTTGGTAGAGCTGTGGAGGTACAGGGAATTTAGCAAGGCAGGGAACAATCAGAATATATTGGATGTAAGATCCTATAGATTTATAAAAGAAAAATGTTTTCTAACATCTGATTTTTTTTTCAGCAGAAACAAAAGAACTGGAGAGAAAACACATGGAATGATATCTTTACCAAACAGTGTTAGAGAAAATTTCTACCTAATATCTTATAGCAGTTATAGATACCTTTCAAATGTATATAACAGAGACTGCAGATAACACTCAAAGGCAGAATAATATAAATAGGTGATGGCTCATCTACTGTGAATAATAGTGTAATAATACAAAACTTCCTTTAAAATATAAAAAGTAAAATTTCTACTAAATTTAGGATTACACATACACACACATGTATATATGATGAAACATACATGGTTTATGTCTTGCTGTAAGCAAACTGTAAAAATGGTCTATTGTTACAATTCTTTAATATACCTGCTGAAAGTTAAAAATTTTTCAGATCGTAGATGATACATTTGGACCGACTCTTCTAAAGAACACAAAGTAATCCCACACCACATACAGAAAAACATATTTGATATTGATGGCAATATTTGAAAGATGAAAATGCTTACTTAACTTTAGTAGATTATTTTGGCTAATAGTTGCTGTAGAGTTTGTGTCAAAGAATAGCAATACACAATTAGTTGAAAATATTGTCAGAGTTTCATGGACCACAGCTTATTACATGAATTCTACTTAATATATAATAAAACCCAGAGCCAGATATTGGAGAAAAGCTGAAATATCAGAGAGACAGGAAGCAAACCACAGCCAATTCTCATCCTGTCAATTCCTCCGGCCAAACAGAATAGGCCCTATCTCTATGAGTCCTCAGATTGAATGGGTATGCAGGCGAGGAGAACTGCCTTCTCTTCCTTCTCTTCCTTCTCTTTCCTTTGCTACACAGCTATTTCAGTTCATGGATAAACTCTCCTAGTGCTAGTGTTAAAGGTTGTGCTTTGTTAGGCACTTGAACTCACACCAATCCAGAGGATTTTTGTCTCTAGAATGTTGGGATTAAAGGCTTGGGTCACCACTCCCTGACCTGAATTCATGCCTTGGCTGTGGATGACTCTGTCCTCTGATATCCCAGACTATTTTTATTAAATATATATCACCACGACAGATTTTTTTTCCAGTCAATGGAAGGGGACTTTATTGGGTCCCAGGCTCATGGCCAGGTATGGCCCCAGCTTTATTTGACCTTCTTCTTGGGGCTCAGGTTGTTGGTATGGCCGCACTTCTTCTTGCGGCAGTTGACTGAACGGGGGTGCAGACGTGTACTTTCAGTGGATCATCTTGTCACAGTTATACTTCTGCGCAAGCTGATGTAGGGATGGCTCGATGATGCCACCACGCAGCTATTTTTAAGCAGCTCATCTTCATTGTATTTTATTTGTGACAGAAATATAAAATGACACCTCTTAATTAGAAATGTTATTTACATTATTACCTCTATGATGGAAGAGTTGTTCAATGGTAAGGCATGAAGGAAAGATGATTTCAATAAGAAAAGATACTGTTTTGGACATCATAAGAAACATTTAAGGAAATTTTTCTTTTATAAGAAACATACAAGCTTAAACTAGGGGCTTCCAAAAAGGAAGGTAATAAGAATAATGATCAGATAGTAGGACGGACTATATTTTATTGGAAACTAGATAATGTTAAACATGAAAGGAGTTTTGTGCTGTCCATTATAAAAGAATGTTATGCACATCAGACTATCAAGGGTCAAAAGTTCAAATTAAGAGAAAAGGAAAATAATCACATAGAAACACAGACAGAGAAAGAGAGACAGAGGTATGCATGCACATATGGAGAGAGGGAGGGAGGGAAAGACAGAAAGAGAGAGAAAAAAAAGTTCAGATAACAAGCATTTGCTTGTAATTGAGAACTGAAAATACAGTTCAGATAATCATTTCTGAGGTATAGAACAGAAGAGTGGCAGCCTCCATTTGCCTTGCTCATGGGTAAGCAAGAACATCTTTTAGGCCTATTAAATTGCAATGAAGAATGATTCTGTTACTAAGATGCTTCACAGAATACAAGATGACCTGGAGATTGGTTAGCTTTCAATATGTTTTAGGAACAAGAAGCTTAGTAAAAATTCAATACAGACAATATATTCAGAATGTACATATATATGCATATAAATTACTATTTTTTCTTTTGGGTATCAAGATTTTTAATATTAAATGTATCCTTAATTGAATATGTACTATTGCTTGTTATTATAGACATCTTGGAACTCTGTAAGTAGAAAAATAATATGTGAGCACACTATGTATGGATTTGGAGTTCATAAAATGCACATACAAAAATGAATATATCATTTATTAATGATTTATATATCCAAAAGCATTGATATATTCAAGTGGAAATATTTCTTTCTCCGACATTTCACAAATTTAGCATGCATGAAATGGAGAGATTCTCATGATTTACAGCTTAGTACTTCCCCAATGTTTATCCTGAAATCTGTGAGAGATGCAATTTAAGGTGAATGCATAAACTGGCCAGTTTTATTTTTTCCAGGCACAGCTCCGACCACTGCCTAGGCTAGAAAAGATATAGCTTAGTAGAAAAATAATAAAAACTCTGAATTACTGAATAAAATTGTAGGTAAAGTTATTAGAATATAACCCATATGATGTTCTATTCTTGAATGGTCAGCTATTTCATGCAGCTATTTGTAATTTAAAAATACATATAATTTATTCTTGCACATTTACTTAGTTTACTAAAGAACTTTGTTAGTGACCATGTATGCCTTTTGGCACATCTAACAAAATCTAGCACTGGGTGTGGAGAACCATTTTGAATGTAGCAAAATGTTCTTGGGATGCTTTTACTCTTCTGGAAGAGTTCACTAACAGATGGCAACTTGTCACTGCTAATGGAGTGTGAGCCTGAAAAAGTTCAATGATTCATGCAGAGTTTGACACTCTTCCCCTCTTCCTTTCAAGTCACCTCACAGAAATAGCCAATAATGACCCTTTTCTTTTCTCAGATGATTCTACCTTATGTCAGCTGTTTTCTTCCAAGCCACATCATTGCTGTTCTTATCCAAATATTACAAAAGAATATTCATTGTGTGACAGCTAGTCTATGTACTAAATACTGGCCCCATTGGGCTGCAGTAGAAATGATGTGATTAGATAGTTTCAGTCCTGTGGTCTAACCCTGACTCTGTGAGTCCTGGGCCAGAAATTGCTCCAGCTGTGGATGTGATTGTTCCCATTCAATATAAACAGATTGTTATAGCAAACAATCAACCCATCTAATATAATAGATGAGATTCTAAATTATTTTTATATACACAAAGAAAGAATTATATTGTTAGTTAACTAGTTAGACTATATCTTGGTTATTTTATCTGATTAAAATTTTTTTCAATAAAAGATGACAATTTGATTTTTAAAAAGGCATTTGTCAACAATCAACATCATCATCCCATCTTTCTGTATTTTTATAATATTCAATATTTATATAGCTAATTTAGCTTATATATCTCATATGTCTTTAAGTAAATTAACAATTTTGAAGGTGAAAAACAATAGAAAATTATTAACTCCTACCTCAAATCATTTAATATGGAGAAGTAAATATAGACTAAAACATGAGTGAGATAAATCTAGCACCAAACATTGTTTACATATTAAGACAGAATAGACTTTACTATAAAAATTTAATACTACATGATGCCCATTGTGTTGGCTTAATGAGAAATATCTACTATAGATTCTGGAATTTGAGCATTTAGTTGCTACTTTTGGTACTATTTGGGGAGGTTTACTATATACAATCTTACTGATAAAGTATGTCACTGAGATTAGGAATTAAGGTTAAAAAACATTTGTTTTCTTGCTTACAATTCCCTATGGTGATGGACTCAACCTTTTGGAACTGTAAAACCCAAATACATTTTTTTCTTTTAATAGTTCTCACACTCATGGTGTTTTATCTAGCAACACAAAACTAAGCAAAACACCATGTGATTTTATGGTGTTTAGAATTTTAAAATAATTGTATATATGCTCTTTCCTAAGGCAGGACAATTCCCCTGTTTTCTGAGTTTCCTAGGTGTATCTAGTGTTACTGTCTCATGAAACTTACCTTATTAATTTATCATGACGATTGTTGTTATTTCTTTTCAGGTCAAAGATAATCACTCATTTGTTGAGACATTATGGGTGCAGGTTTTGAAATTTTCAGGAGACACAATCTCACAGAAAGCACGCTGTTCCTCTAGCTTTTACAATTTTTCTGTGATCCTATCTGAAATGATCAGTAAATCTTGGTTGTAGAAGTTGTGTTTTAGATTTATCAGTTGGTACTGAATTTCACAACTCTACATTTTGATCTGTTGTAATTTTTCTATAATAGTCTTCATCTGTTGTGAAAAAATAGCTTCCTTGATGAGATGAAAAAATAGCTTCCTTGATGAGTTATCTGTATAGATGGTGACAAATATTTAAAATGTTGCGAAGCATTGTGCTGGTTTAGTAAGGTGTGGGGGTTGTAGGAACATTAACGCCAAGAATATAGTACTGGCATAGAAACTTTGGCAGAAACTAACAGCTCTTTAATTTGACTGATGCTCTACTAAACAGAGGTAAATCATGGCTGATGCTAAATTCCTGGCCAACTACATGGAGTTAGTTGCATTATGGAAATTGGCAGAAGAAATCTCTTTTAAAACTTAATTATAAAAGAATAAATTTTAGTTTAAAATATATTCACAAATACAAAGTTATATATGGATTAGTTAAAAATTATAGTATGCCTCAAATTAAATTCAGACCTAGTATTATCTGAGCAATCATAATTCTGAAATATTTTGCTAGGATTAAAACAGAACAAAATAAAAATATATTTTTCATCATTTTTTATTTAAAATCTGTCACTGCCTCTCCTCCTTTCCCTTCTGCCAGTCCCTCCCAGTTCTCCCTCAGCCTCCTACAACCCTATCCCCCATCCATTCTCCAAGAAGGGCAAAGAGTTCCAAGGTGTGTCAGTTCAGTCTGGCATATTCAGGTGAGGTAGGTCTGAGTCCTTGATCTCAGTATTAAGTCTGGGTTAGGTGATTCTTTGTAGGGAATTGACTCTGAGAGGTCAGTTCGTGTACCAGGAACATAGTCTGATCCTACTTCAAGAGCCTTCACTAACTGCCCATGCCATTTGACAGTCGTCTGACTTTGGAGGGTATATTTCCTTTTCCTGAAGGTTCCTCAGTTTCTGAGTCAGTGAGCTCAGAATAGCTCAGATAAGACTTTTCTGTAGGTCTCCTCATGATCCTGATCCCTTTGCTTGCATACTCTCTCCTTTCTCTCTCTTCAGGTGGACAGGGAGCTCAACCTGGTGCTTAGCTATGCACCACTGCTTCTGCATGTATCAGTTGCTGAATTAAGGTTCTTTAATGACTATCAGGGAGGTCATTCATTTGATTATTTACACAATGGAATACTACTCTGCAAGAAAAGAAAAGACATCCTAAAATTTTCAGGCAGATAGATTTGGAGAATATCATCCTGTGTGAGGTAACACAGGCCCAGAAAAATAGATATTGCATGTACTTGCTAATAAGTGGATTTTAGACATAAGGAAAAAATAACCAGGCTGTAAATCACAACCCATGAAAAGCTAAGTAACAGAAGGAATTTAAAAGAGACATCCAGGAATCCTTCTGGGAAGGGAAAATAGAGAAGATCTACTAAGTAAATTGGAATCCTAACAGGGAGCAAGCAAAAAGAGGTGGAAATAAATCATGAGTAAAGGAGATGGTTGAGTGACAGAAGCAACAGAGAGGGAGGAAAAAGAAATAAATATTAGTGTACAAGGTTTCTGACCCCATCCAGGCCAAATGTTTGACCTGCCCATGACTGCTTTCCCCTGCCAAAATGACTCAGACACTTATAATAATTTCATCCTGTTTGGCCTATGTCTCAGTCATATTGCTAAAGTTTCATCTTAATTCAACCCATTTCAATTAATCTATCTGGCTATGTGACTGTGCTCGTGGCTCAGCTGGGCTCCTCACATGTATCTTCTTTGGTGGCTGGATAGATTATGTCTGACTCCACATTCCTCCTACCTGAACCTCAATTTTCTGGCCTACATCTTCTAAGGTACTCAACACAGGCCTTTATTTATAGACTGATATTAACAGCATACAGATGAATATTTTCACCAAAAATATTTTGATAGTGGGTTCCACTGTGGGGAAAGAAACTTGGTGGTAAGGAAACCTCCAAGAACCCACAAGATGTCCCTGGCTAGGACTCCAAGCAATAGTGGAGAAGATGACTAAATAGGACTTCCCCTTTAATCAAAAACTATATCTATCTTATCACATGTATAATTTGTATTCTAATACTCATTTTACTCCTCTTTCTGCTGTAATTAAAACTGGTACTGTGTTTCAACAAGTAAAATTACCTGGACTGTTCTAGTACATACATATGTTTATAGGCTCAGAATGTGATATCATAAGGTAGAATATTCAAATGTGAAAATTGACTTTAAGATCAACTATATTTTTAAGTCTCATATATGCTGATTATTAGTAAAGATATGTGCTCTCATCTTCTCATGATCCAGAATTCTTCCTCAATAATTGTATTCACTGAATAAATTATATATAACTAAATATGCAGCACCATATATTTATACTTTAAGTGTGTATATACTTAATCACTGTTTGGTTTTAGCACTTCTCATTAAAATTGTTTAATTATTAAACTACAATGGAAAAATAAAAACAAACTAAAGTTTTAGAATATATTTGAAAATGATTGCTATTGCTAATGTTGACTATATATTTGACAAGACCTGTATTCACCAAGCAAAGGTCTGCTAAGTCTTTTAAAATAGAATAACATTCATGCACCACTAAGAGAGACTATCTTGTTAAACTGGCCTGGAAAACCCTGTGAATTAATAGTCTCTTGGTTGGAGTATCTATTGCTGTGAAGAGACACCACGACCATAGAAACTCTTATGAAGGAAAACATTTAATTGAGTGGTTTAGGATTTCTGAAGTTTAGTTCATTGTCATTATGGTGATACAAAGTAGTATTGAGACTGACATGGTGCTGGAGAGTCGTCCATCTTGATAGCCTGGCGAAAAAAGTGGTCTGTGACACTGAGCATGATTTGAGTATATATGAAACCTTAAAGACTGCCTTCAGAGTGACACCCTTCTTCCAAAAAGGTCATATCTATAGCAACAAAGCCATAATCCCTCATGCTGCCACTCTCTATGAGCTTATTTAATTACAATTACATTCACACTTCCACATTTCACTCTCTGGTTCCCAAAAACTTATAACAATATTAATAATACTATAATGCAAAATGCACTTAGTCTCACTTCAAAAGCCTCTATAGTCTATCACAGTTTTAACAATGTTTAAATGAACAAAATTTAAAGTCACTTCTGAGATTCATGCCCTCTCTTAACTACAATACCCTGTAAAATCAAAATCAAAAGCCAATCACATACTTCCCACATATAATGGTACAGAAACAGATTATAGTTCCAAAATATAAGGAGTACAGCAAGGAAATACTAGACCAAAGAAAGACTGAAAAGCAGCTGGACAAATTTCAAAATCTGCACATACAAGTTTGATTTCATAGTGTTCTTCAGATTTCTAACTCATTTTGGCTTTGTTGACTGCAACACATTTCTTTCTCTCAGGCTGGTTCAACTCCCTATAAACTTTTCTTAGCAGGTATCTCATTGCTCTGGAATCTCCACTATCTTTCTGGCTCCAAGGCAATCCAAGCTTTAGCCTTATGCGATGACCACTTTAGGCCTACATTCAGGGATACCCCTGATACAAGCCTGGCCTCAGTGTCTTTCATTAATCACAGAACGAAGTTTCACAATACCTTTCTTCTACATTTAAAGCCAGAAACATGTGACCAGATCTGCCAAATTTTGCTGCTTGCTGTTGCTAGAACATTAAACCTTGTTCAATTCCATCATCACCTGCTTTCTGGTTTTGATTGTTTTCTTCACTGCCTAAGCGTGGTTGTCCTGTAACTTGCTCTGTAGAAAAGGATAATTTCAAACTCAGAGACCTTCAAGAGTCTACCTTCCAAGTGCTGGTACTGAAGATATATACCACCATACCTGTATCTAAACTCTTTTTTTTTTTTTTTTTTTTTTTTTTTTTCACAAATTGTAAACTTAGCTGGGTGGAATTCTGCCCTGAGATCACCACTCCATTTAATCCATCTCTTAATCTGTTTATCTCTTGAACATATGATTTAGCTCCATTCTACTTTCTGTTGCTTTTATTCTTAAATTTTATATTTTATAATGTACCCTGCTCAGCTTGCTCCTTTTCATTTTAAATTTGTGTAAGAGTGATGATTAATAACCACACATCAAACCTGTATGAGGCTGTTTTGAGATTTTTACTTCAAATGAAATGAACTCAACTTTCTTCAATTTAGCCTTTGACAGATCCTTCAGACGAGGGAAAAAGCAACCATATCCCTCACGAAAATACCACAAGACTAGTCTCTATGCCACATATTTATACTGTTTTTCTCTAAAACCTCTTGAGCCAGCCACTCACACTTCAAATCACATTCTGTACACTGCCCTTCCTGTTCCTACTGGAATGGCCCACTAAGCAGCTCTTAAAGAATTCAATAGCCTTTTCTCCTTTTATTTTTTTGCTGAACTATCAAAGAAACAAGCCACAGCTACTTCTCACCTTGGTAACTCCTTAGCCAGCTGAAAGAGAAAAATCCTGTCTTCTCCTGCCTAATATACATTTCTTTGCCAGACCATATTACTTCCTGTTTCAACTTTCCTAGAGAGGAGGTTAAAGGCCTATGTGTTTCCCTAATATTGGGAGCAGAGACACTAGATCACAAGTAATGGGATTAAGTGTGCCATCACTACCTGGCTCTGTTTCTCTTTTTGACTGGGATAATCTGATATAGCCCAGCTGGCCTTGAACTCACAGAGATCCAAATGGATCTCTGCCTCCCTAGTGTGAGGATTAAAGGAGTGTGCCCCTACTTTCTGAGCTCAATGGTGAACTCTGTATCTGACTCTGTCCTCTGTTTTTCAGGCAAACTTTATTTCTTTAGAGCCTATACCATGTATCACCCCATTTTACTATTTTTGTCAAAAATAAAAAAGTTTATAACTGATATAAGAAAAACCACATACAGTAAGTACAATGACTATATACAATATATACAGGTAAGAATTACAGCAATAATGTCCAGTTCATAAATAATTGACAAATTCAGAGAAAATATTCAATTGTTCATCCTATGTTGGTGAGTCTAAAGTGTTGTACCTAATTCACATTGTACCTAATTTGTCTTACCATTTGAAAACTATCTTTTGATGTCTCTCAAACTTATATAGTTTATACCTCTTTAGTGAGTTTTTTTATTTTAGTTATTTTTTTTTAAATTTTCAACTTCTTTTATAATTCACAGTCTTAAGGTCCATATTCCTTTAAACAAAATCAAGGACAGGCCTATCAGAGCAATACCACAGTCTCTGGTGCCAACATCCATTAGTTAGAATTTCCATTGCTGAGAAGAGACATGATAAACCCACACAACTCTTAAGAAGAAAAACACTTAATTAGGTAGTTTAAAGTTTCAGAGGTTTAATTAAGGTCATTAAGGTATGGTATGGCAGCATGCAGGTAGAAATGAAGCTGGAGAATCCTGTATCTTGACTCACAGGTAACAGGAAGATATCTGTGACAAAAGGCATGACATGAACATATATGAGGTCTTTAAGGCTGTCTCCACAGTGACACATTTTCTCTAAAGTGGCCATCTCCTTAAGGTTTAGATGTATATAAGAATCCAAAATGCAACAGCCAGAGGTGATTAATGACTCTGAGAATAGTGTTTTCTAGACACAAGGGGAGTAATACACAGAGGAGCTCACAGAAACAAAGATAGCAAGGGCAAGACATGCACAATTTCAAGCAAAACAAGATCACAACACAAAGAGAAGAAAGTCAGAATAAAGATCCACTTCTAACAAAGAAGCTGTTTGTAATTTTCTCCAACCACATGCCACTTGATGTATTTACCACAGTCTAGGGCAGGATCTAGGCCCAGAAATAGTTGGGCAACACAGAATGGACTCTATATTTTTTGCGTGCTTGTTTATTTTGTTTTGGTATTTGTCTCATTGGGATTTTTTGTTTCCTTTTTGTGGTGGGAATGTCTATATACAGGAAAAATTATTCTATAAATAAAAAAGCTATTTTGGCCTGTGTCAAGTGCTATAGAAGTAGGCAGGGAAATTAAGTTTCAAGTACAAAAAGTTCCAAGTCAGACAGTCTCCTTCCATCTGCCAAAAATTAAAAAAAATACAAAAAGCCCAGGTGAGACAAAGCCACGGCAACATAGCCACATAGATTCATAAAAATAAATTAAATTAAGATAAAAGAGCCAGCTAACAATGTGTCTAAGACATAAGCCAAACAAGATAAAATTAATATAAGCATCTAAATTGTTTTCGGAGAGTAGAAGCCACAGCAAATAAATCAAAACTCTGGCCCAGGCAAAGTCAAAAATCTATTTATAACAGATGATGTTCAACATCTATAAAACCCAAGTGTATAGTCATGTTAGTTAAGGTTTTATAAATATACAAAAATATATTTCAATTAAATAAATAGTCTTCAAACACTTCATTCAAAGACCTACAAAATATAACATTTAAAATATTTTAAAAACATAAACTTTTCTCCATAATGAGACAGGTCTGTTCCTAACAACAATAATATATTTCAAAAATAATAATAAATTTCATATAAAATTTCCTTTAAAACAATTAGCCACTAGACAAAAATCTCTTCTTATATTAACTGCTTAATAATTTACTATATAAACTAAACATAAGTTTCAAACAAACATAACCTCTAAACTTTGACAAAATAAGCCAAGATAGTCCTTCAAATTACTACTCTACAAAACAATTGCCAGACATCCTTCAAAACGCACAAAAAAGAAACTAACTACCAAATTTCCTGCATCATTAAAAAATATGCCAAAGACTCTAAACCATTAAGTTAAAATAGATGCCTCAACATTACAAAAAAAACTTTAAATAACTGTCCAGATAGACAAATATCATTGCTATCATTTCTAAAATTTAAAAATTACTTACCCTTCCTGTTTATTTAAATAATATTATATCCTTGTATAGTCTTTAATATAGTTAAAAATTTCAGCACTATAAATATATTTTTCCTTAAATATTTTAAAACTATATTAAATATAAAACTTTAAACTCATAAAAGTAGAATAAACAATAAAATATTTTCTTTAATTTTATTAATTACAAATAAACTAAATATTATAACTATAATTCTTACTTAATAACTATTTTATATATATTATTTTACTATGTTTAAATAAAAACCTTCTTTAATTAAACAAAAAAATTAATAAAAATGTCTATATTTAACAAAAATTATTCTATAGATAAAGAAAGCAACCTATTTTGGCCTGTGTCAAATGTCATAAAAAATTAAATTTCAAATGCAAAAAATACTCAGTCAAACAGTCTCCATCCAAGTGCAAAAATAAAAAATATAAAAAACCCAAATAAGACACAGCCATTTGACCAAATAAATTAATAAAAAGAAATTAAATTGCAATAAAAAAGCCAATTAACAATATACCTCAGTGAAGCAAAATAAAATGATTATAAACATCTAAGTCAATTTTGAAAAGTAAAAGCTACCACAAACAAGTCAAACCTCTGGCCCAGACAAAGTGAAAATCTATTTCCAACACCTTTTGCTTTTTTTTTGTTGTTGTTGTTCTATCATTGTTTTTGAAGGAGAGAGCTGAAAAGAAAAAAATGAAATGTGTAGTATCAATCTGAGAGAAGTTGGGTAAGGAAGTACATGATTAAAATATACTGTTTTAAGATATAAGAAATAAAAATGAATTATATGAACTCATACTAAGTTATAAGTTATATATATATAACTCATACCATATACTAAAATAGATTGTAATAGTTTATACTTTTATATCTCAGTATTTATGTATCTGTCATCAACATTATAAGCAAGGAAAGAGTGGAACTGAAATGAAAGTGACCTCCTTACTTATCTCCCCTCAGGTATTAAATATTGGTTTATTTTTATATGCTAATAAAAGTTGACTAAATTCCCCAAACAAAATGACAGTATCAGTAAGACCTTACCATTATATCCTCAAATTTATCTGTATATGTATCATTTTGAATCCTATGAAGTAATTATGTTATGTTTACATGTTTTTCTATACCATGAATATTATAAAGCTGAAGCACAAAACTCCTACATTGAATAATTAGTGTTTTTTTTTTTATTACATTAGAGCTCAGATTTGTGGACTTTTTACTTTTGTAAAGATTTGTCTTTTTACTTTTAGGACTAAATGAAAGTAAAAGGAAAATATAATGAAATTTTTCTAGAGTTTATATGCAATCTTCTAGATGGTATAATATTGACTGATAAGCTATTTATTTCATTAACTATTAGTATGTCCTTGATAACTGACTAATTCATTGTTTGAGTCAGGCAGAAACTCAAAATTAATTATTACTGGTCTTCCATTTTACAGATCTATAAATGTGGCTAATGAACATGATTGCTCAAAACCATATAGTTACTTCTTTCTCAATCCCGTTTTGCTTTCTTTGCCAGAATTAACTTCCTACAAAATGTGCATTCATTAAACAGGCATTTCAAACAATGTACACTCTTTTCTTTAATACTTTTTCTAAGTAAATTTGGTTAAAAACAAACAGAACTTTTTGCTTCAGGCCTGGGAAATCGTATGTATACTCTGTTGGACATGATTTTAGTCCTTTGATAATGCCTTACTGGAAAAGAAGAGAATGGTGTTGATCAAAATAGGTTGAAACAATGTGGTTTTAAATGCAGATAATTGGAACCATTTGTGTGAATTAACTGAAAGATTGATGCCACCATCATCAAAGGCCATTTGTGGACAAGGTAGCTGATCTAGTGCTGTGTGTTGTAGCCTGCCATTGTCAGTCATTAATTTCTTAAAACTCAGCTCCCACCATTGTCAGTCACTAATTTCTTAACACTCAGCTCCCACCATTGTCGGTCATTACTTTCTTATAACTCAGCTTTACATTTTGAAGCAGTGTTTTCATGGATTTTTTTCATTTATCTAGTGTTTTGAATCTAATAAAACCCAGTTTTGTTACAAATAAGACAGACAAATAAAGTTAAGATCAGAAAAATATATACTTAATTCCTAGTATTACCATAACCTGCCTTGCAATTTTGAGATCATTTGGTGGGTATTCTTAACAATCTATATACACAACTCACTATCTATATTATTGTTTTAAAAGTGTGAGCTAGGCAGATAATATAATGCCCATTTCTATAACCACTTTTTTCCTGCCTGCCTTCCTTCCTTCTTCCTCCCTCCCTCACACTTCCCCCTCCTTTCCTTCCTTTCTCACTCCCCTCCTTCCTTCTCTTCTTCCTCCCTTCCTTTCTTTCTCTCTACCTCCCTTCCTCCATTCCTTCCTTCATTTGTTTCTTTCTTCCTCCCTTCCTTCCTCCCTCCATCCTTTTTCGCCTTCCTTCTCTCTCCCTTCTTCTCTTTCTTTATTTGTTTCTTTCTGTATTTTTTCCTCTTTTCTTTACTACCATTTCATCTTCTCATTTTCCATTGCCCTCCCACCCCAAATCCACTGCTCTGTTTTCATTCAGAATGGGTAGGCCTGCCATTTGTATCATCCAGGCATGGCTTATTATGCTGTGGTTGGATTAAACGTTTAAGCAGCACTCAAAGAGTTTAAATGCTTTTCTAATCCAAAACCTCAAGGTTCATATTCTTTCAAACATAGGCATAATCAGGCTTGCCACAAAAGTATCCAAGTCCCTGGAATCAACTCCTAGTTAGGGTCTTTTTGGCTATAAAGAGACACCATGATTATGGCAACTCTTATAAAGAAAATTATTTAATTGGGGTGGACTAAATTTTCAGAGGTTTAGCACTTATCATCATGGTATAACATGGTGGTGTGCAGGCAGAAGACATGGTGATGGAACAGGAGCTGAGAGTAGTATATCTTGATTATTAAGCAACAGGGAATAGTCTGAGTTTTACCCTGAGCAAAATTTAAGCAAAGGAGAATTCAAAGCTTACCTCCACAGTGACATACTTCCTTCAACAAGGAAATGCAGACTCCAACTAAGCCATAACTCCTAATAGAGCCTATGAGCATATGGGGGCCAAGTATAATCAAACTACCAAAACATTTAGAGAAGTTGTTGGGTTTTTTTGTTTTGTTTTGTTTTCTCATTGATTTTGCTTATTTTTACCAAAATTTTTCATCCTTATTGGCTTACTACTATACATTATCTAATCCTTATATTTGTATTGAAATAACTCCATATCCATCCCCTCCTAAGTTATTTCTTGCTTTCTTGGCTTCAGTTATTCATCTTATTATAATTTTTTTGTAAATTTATATTAATTGCTTAACAATTTTAAATAGTATTTTGATCATTAATTGGTAGGTGTCTCTATGACCTGTTAAAATGCTCCATATAGGGGCTGATTTTACCTCAAAATACCTGTAGTCACTTAATAATACATGTCATAGTAACCTATACAGAAATTATGAAAAATAAGGGAAACAATAGATAGAAATTATAGAGTAAAAATTAACCATGTCAGAGTCTAAAATTATTATGATATAAACAAAAATAAGAAAATATATGATATATTAAAACAAGATTCTTGCATAAGTTTACTGTCTCAAATAGAATAAGTGAAAGTTTTCTATCTATTTCCTCTAATCCCTGGCCAGCCTACAAAATGCTCAATTTGGTATTTAATCTTGTGTCTTTTTCCTAAAATATGGACTTGGATCAAAAGGCTTCTTTTACCAACTTCTTTCTCTTATTTTTTTTTTGTCAGCAGCTGCTAAACAAACAAAAACCCTTTGGAAAACATTTACAATACAATAGAGGAGTGAGAGGAAACAATGTAATTGTCTAGTACAAAAATTAAAAAAAATATGCAGAGTGCAATTTGATGCAAAATTATTTGAACAATGAAAATGGTCTTGTTTCAGTCTATAGGCACAAATTTCAATGTTGTGTCTACTGGGTACTGAAAGAAGTTGATCAATACAAGAAGTTTGCTGTATAATTTTCAGATTTCTAGAAAGAAGAGAACTGGATGTTAAGTTAGTAAGTAGTGAGACTACAGAATAGGTAGCCCTACAGGCATACGATTTAGTAGAAACACACACACACACAAACACACACACACACATCAGTATCAACTATATTACTACTCTTGATGCTACACAACCACCAATCATATGCTAAATTTAAAACTAGCAGCCTAAACAATATGAGAGAAAGTTGGATCACATTAACTTATCTTTTCCCATTATTTCTCATACTTTTTAAAGTTGTGTTCTTGGAAATTGTAGCCCAATGTACTAGAGTTTTAAGTTTTGAGAGACCACAGTACACGTTGTCTTTCTAAACTGTTTTACTATTCAGATTGTATGAGATTCTCTTGAAGTACTTTTACAATATGAGCTCTTTTATTCTTATTTGTATTCTTTTAGGGTAGAAAAGTTGCTAAAGCAGAATATTCTTATGAACACTAATGGACAAACAAACAATCCTCTTTCTATAACACATATCAATAAAAGTTGGAGTAAAAAATTGATTTGCTCGCAGCTTTCTTTAAAAAAAAATGACTAAAGGGAATAGGGGCTTTAAAACTCCTTGTCCTGAACAGTAATTTGGAAAGCAGTATTTTTGCAAGGCAAAACAATCATGCTCAGAAAACACATGAGATAATACAGCTTTGATTTCAAAAAGGCCACAGCAAATAATTATGCAAATGTTTATGCAAAGTGCCCAAATATACTACATAATATTGTGGGGCAAATCACAGGGCCCTCTAGATAGACAAGAGAGATATTTTTGGCTGTTTTTCCAACACACTACATCTGTGTCTGGTGGTTACCCAGTGAAAGCTAACAGGGCACTTTAGATATCAGAAACAATAATGGGCAAAGTATTACAAAATTAGTTTAGATATACTACTAAAAAATAATAGTCAATAGCAACTAAAATGAATTAAGAAAGAGAATATTTTCATTTCCATATTATAATGAATTCAACAGTCTTTATTACAAATTAAAAGGCAAGTATAAAAATTTTTAAAAGTTTCATAATATTAGGGTTAAAGAAGATCAAAATATCTTTTCTCTAAAAAGGATAGACTTTGCATTATTTAAATAAATATATTAAATTGGAAGCTGTAAATATATTCAAAAAACCAAGAGGGGAATTGATGTCCTGCAAATGTTACATTAATAGCAATAGAAATTAGTGTGAAATGAATTAACACTAATAGAGCATTAACACTAATAAAACTCAACTAGAATTTCTGAGTTAAAAGGTACAATTATAAAGATAAAATAGCAAAATTTTATCAGTAGATAGAGAGTTTTGAAACAATACCGTGTATATATGACAAATAATAGGTCAGCAAAATTGAAGATAAGATGCAAATAACCATTTTTGTATATTTATAAGCTAATAGCCCTCTCTCTAATGTAGAAAAATCACACTCACTTTCTATTCTTCTAAGATTAAAAAAATTAAGATTTACAATTATTTATTAAAATTTACTGTAAAAGAATACTAATCAATAATATATAACACTGATACTATAATAGACATATATAAAATGCATTACAACTGACTTTAGAAATTAAATATTGCAATAATGCTCATTGTAATCTAGACAAAGATTTTATTACAATTGAATAAGCAAACATTTGTTTTTCAGGAAATTACACTGAGACTTCTGGATTTATGTAGGTAAAACACAATGATGTTTTTTCATGCCATTTGAAATTTGAATCATATTACAACCAAACTATATGATCTGTGAATGAAAAATAGAAAACTAGAATAACAAATCTTCATAATTTTGAACTTGGCCATAATTTTTTACATTGATCATTAAGAGCGTAAGTGCTAAAACAAATCTGTAACCCAGACCTTTCAATTATAAAATATTTTGTACAACAAAGAATGTTTTCAGTATAATGAGAAAAGGCTTACTATGGAAGAAAATATTTGCTTATAATGTATTCCATAAGTGTTCTGGAGCCAGAATATAATAATGCTTCTTATAATTTAACAAGAGAACCAATGCCCCCACAATATTAATAATAGATTATAGCACATGAAAATTTACTATTATATTAAATCACTAGTCATTTTAAACCAAAATTTTGATTAAATTCCACATTAATGATCACTATAATTTGTATGAAAAATAAGTGTTGACAAGTATGTGAAGAAACTGCAACTGTGGTATATTGTTTATTGGGATATAAACATTGCAGCTATAATTTGAAGATCTTCAGAAAGTTAGTTTTACTACATGAAGCATCAGCAGTTGATAGATAAGTACTTGAAGAATAAAATGCAAATAGTAACACACATAGATTTGCAGGAGGGTTCATAACAGTTATTATTCAACAATATTTAAAAATTTATGATACAAATGTTAATAAAAGATTAATAAATAAACTAAACCTATTATAACATTTCATTGTCATATTTTTAAGCATAGATGTCAGTATTGATTAGTTGCAAGATAGACACTAAAAATAGTATGAAAATTTAAATACATAAAACATGGTTTTGCTTATATGAATCATATACAATAGATAAACTTATTAGGAGAGGAATAATTATAAGGATTTACAAAGGCTAATGTAAGGGAGATCTTAAATTTTAAGTTCAGAACTATTGAAGTTTGAGGTAATGATTTCATGTTATGAACAATATTCTAAATAACACTCAGTTGAATACTTTTAAGAGGTCATTTGCTTTGCATATTTCACTTCTATTTATTACTAAACAAAACATCAAAACAAACCAGACAAAATAAAATAAAAACTAAAATGGCCAGTGACTATTGACAGGCAAATGTTGGGAAGAATTATTAGAATTATAACAAAAATCAAAGCAAATTTGAGAGAATTAAAGAATTTTAAATGGCAATAAATGTGAAAAACAACACAGAACGATAATAGTGAATATTGGTTAAGTTATTAGTAAAAATACTATTTTGTTTTTGAAAATAACAAGAATGATTAAAAACTTAAGAAGTCATGTAAAGGATAACCAGGGTACAATTCACAACTCTTGAGCAGCTAGGTAGCAAGGAGGAACCAAAGTGAGATATCCATGGACCCCATGGTTAGGAGAAATAGAGAAGCTCTCCTGAGTAAATTGGGACCATAGGCAGGAGAGGAAAAGGGAGATAGGAATAGAACATGAGAGAATAAGATGAATGAGATGGAGGAGGAACAGAAAGGGAGAACAACAAAAGAGATACCTTGATAGCAGAAACTTTATGGGGTTGGAGAAAAACTTGGTGCTAGGGAAATATCCAAAACCCCACAAAGCTGACCTCAACTAAGACTCCAAGCAACAGGGAAAGGGGCACCTAACCTGATTTTCCCTAAAATCAAATTGATGACCACCCTAATTGCCCTTATAGAACTTTTCCTCTGGCAACTGATGAAAGCAAATGCCTTGATTTACAAACATTGGGTTAAGATTCCAGTCCAATCAAAGAGAGGGAAGAAAGACTAAATGAGCAAAGGTGTCAAGATTATGATGAAAAAACCAATAGAGACAGAGGACTAGAACTATTGGCAGCTTAATGATTTTGTACTGACAGATGAAGAACCTCCATGTGACTGAACTAGGCCCTCTGCATGTGGATGACAGCTGCATGGCATGGGCAGTTTATAGAGCCTTTGTCAGTGGGAACTTATTTCTAGTGCATGAACTGACTTCTTGGAGTCAATTTTCTACAAAGTAACATTTCACTCAGCTTTGCTACTGGGGTAGCTGCTTGATTCTACTGGATATATCAGACTGCATTTAACTGACTCTGAAAGTCCCTCCATCTCTCAAGAATGAATGGAGAGTTGGGAAGGAGGAAATGACTAGGGGATGACTGGGAAGAGGAGAGAAAGAGGAAACAGTAAAAAGGCCTTTTAAATAAAAATGTCAAAAATAGAAATCAATCCTCAAAAATAAAAATGTAATTTTTTTTTAGAAAACTTTAAAAGAGATTGGAAAACACTATTAAGATAAAAAAAAAAGTCACACTATACAATAAATAGATGGCCTCAAATGCCAGGAAAAAAAGTTTAAAAAAGATATTAAAATGGAAATAAGAGGTAACAATATTAATAGAAAGTTTTAGAAATAAGTGTAAGTAGGTACGTTAACTAATTTTGAAGCTGAGGAATAGTGATTCTTGCTCAAAAAAAAAATGTTAGAAATTAGCAATGATATACCTGCTTGGAAATGACCAGGAATTTTTATTTGGTTTAACTGAGACAATTTTATGAAAAATAAAAGGTAATAGTAGGCACTGCAACAAATGTTATTTTACTGCCAAGATTATTTTTCATATGAACAAACAGAAGGCACAGAACTCATTGAGCATTGGAGAATTTAAGATAGATAAAAATGGTAGAACTAGAAGCAAATAGGAGTCCTGAGTGTTACTCAAGTGAGTAAGGGAAAACTGACTGAGTAAAAGAAAATAGATGCAAAAAAATTGTTGTAGTCAGAATTCAATATTTCAGAATGTAAACCTTGGCATTAGAAATGTTTTAATTGGTGATAAAGATAAAATGAAATATTATAGTTGGTAATGAAAAAAAATCACATGAATATTTTCTGACTATATATCTGAAAAGAGCCAAATTGCTGGAAAATGTAGTTTTAAAATTAAAATTATTCTAGAATAATAAAATTCATTGATTTTATAGCCTATAAAACTTCCTAATGCTTCAATGTGTTGCTGTGCTAAGTATGATATAGAGTAGACATACAGTATACTGGAAACAAATAGAAAGAGCTTCTAGAATGCAAGGAGAAATGTAATGTTTGAAAATGAGTTGTAAATGTTCAAACCGAGACAAAGTATGGTTTTTAGATGGAAAAAAAAAAAAAACCAAGCAGATGCAGACATAATTGGTTAGGGTGGCAGTAGAATTGAATGAAGGTCACTGAATTAGTTAACTTTTTATAGCTGTAAAAATTACAAAGAAAAACAACTTACAGGGAAAAAGAACCCCTTTTGGCTCACACTTTCAGAAGCATCAGTACATGATTGTTACCCTTTATTGTCTTTAGGCTTTGGTGAAAGACACATAGTATGGTAGAAAACAATACTAGAAAAAAATGCTCACTTCAAGTTAAACAAGAAGGAAAAGGAGAGAGATGAAAGTCCTACTCTTGATATTCCTTCAAATACACAGCGCTAGCAATTTCTTCACACCCCTTACCACAGGATGTTTGCACTGACTCCTTATAGTACCACAGGTTTTGGCTAAGCATTTTGCTTATGAGTTTTTAAAAACTGGCAAACAATTTCTTTCTGGCAACTGGAATTTCAGAACAAAAACCAAAGTGTCCTGTTTAATTCCTTGACTAGGTTAGCTTTTCTGTTTCACTCCAAGAACACAATGAGGTTCATTCAGCACAATATATAACTTGCAATTCTCACCTTCCTACCTGGATGAATTAGCTATGCCTGCTTCTGCCATTGAATTTTATGCATGCCAAATGTCAGTTTTATTTATTGTAAAGTGAATTATAATTTTGCATACTAATATGATTACAGAATAAAAACTCTAAATCAAAATATGTCTTACCAACTATAATTAAAATGATGGATGCTATTAAAGAAATTTGAAGAAAAGTATATAAAAGTAATTGTAAGTTGTTAGAAACAAATAATAATTTTAGATGAGTCTAAAATAAACTGAAGCTATTGCTCTAATTTGAAAACTGATACTTATAAGAAGCATTTCTTTATATTAATGAATAATATAATAAGATATGATAATATAATCAGAATTTAAATCAATCTCTTATATTTAACAAAATGTTCTTGCACTATGCTAAAAGATAAGCAATTAGAAAACATACTAAATAGACTCCATCTGGACACCAAAGGAATGCAGGTATGGGCCATGAACATGGCAACATGACTAGGTAGAATAAAAATAGGTTGAATTAAGATGAAAGAGCTAGCTAGTAATGTGCCTGAGACATAAGCCAAACAGTATGAAACTAATATAAGAGTCTGAGTCATTTGGGGCGGGGGAATAAAAGCCACTGCAGGCGGGTCTGACCTCTGGCCCAAACAGGTCCAGGCAGGTGGGAAAACCATTTACAGAAGATGACATCCCAAAGTGGGCCGATAACCTGCATAAAGCCTGAGAAAGTTTAAATAGTTAAAAAGCATTTTAGAGCACTGAAATAAAGCCAAAAGTGGCTTTTGAATTGCATATTTGATCTGATTCATGGTACAGAGATGGTGCAGAGTTCTGGCTTGATTTTAAAAATGGTGTGTCCATGCAGATACTCAGTTTAAACCTGTACATCTCATGAAAGACTCGACAACAAACTGCATGTGACTGACTTAAGAATTTTGCTTTTATTGAATGGAAAGAAAACAGAGTCAAAAATGTTTTTTTGATGGTTGTTTATTTATTTATTTATTATTTGGTAGCAGCATTTCTTGGGTTTGCTCTATTTGCTGGCAGCAAGCAGAGATGCAAAGGGGCACCTCTGCCATATTGAAAAGACACCAAAAGGGGTGGACTCAGCAATCACAGTGATACTAGCATTTTAAAAGCTCTTTTGGATAGAAAATGATTAAGAATTTTCAATAAGAGTTTCTATCAGACCCCGAAGAGGACAGACATGTAAGAGATACAGGTGAGCCATGGGCTGAGCGACGACGTGGGGGGTTGATTAGTAGAAATGGGTTGATTTAAGATGAAAAAGCTAGCTAGTAATGTGCTTAAGATACGGGCCAAACAGTATAAAGTATATAAGTGACTGATTCATTTCTTTGGGGACAAAAGCCGCCATGGACCAGGTTCCAAAACTTCTGATCCCAACAGTCCCAGGAAACATTCTACAACAGATGGCTTCCCAACGTGGGCTGAAAACCCGCATAAAGCCTAAGAAAGTTTAAAAAGTTTAAAAGTGTTCTAGATCATTGAAACAGAGCCAAAAGCAGCTTTCTGAATTGCATATTTGGATTGATTTGTGGTACAAAGACGGTGCAGTGTTCAGGCAGGAATTTAAAAATGGCGTGTTCGAGGCACACAGCTTAAACTTATATGTTTCACGGAAGGCTTGGCATAAGTGTGATTGATTTAAGGTCTCTGCTTATATTGAACAGAGAGGAAGCAGAGTTAAAAACCGCTTTTCTGGTAGCAGCATTTCCTGAGTCCACTCTGCTTGCAGGCAGCAGCAGAGATGCAGGGGGCTCCTCTGCCATATTGGAAAGCAACCAAAAGGGGCAGAGTCAGCAATTAAAGTGATATCGACATTTTAAAAGCTCTTTGGGTTGGAAAATGATTAAGAATTCTCAATAAAACAGATTTAGGCTCACAAAAACCTCTAAATGGGGTACACTGTATGTAAAATATGCATAGGCTTCAGAGAGAGAAGAAAAAAAAGGGTAAAGAAAGCCCTTTAAGAAAGAGAAATAGGAAATAAAGATAAAAAGGCCATATGAAGATGGCAGATAAACAGAGAGTCTGGATTATATTTATTGTGTTATCTTTTAATTTTTTAACTTTTAATGAGCTAACTGCAGAAAGATGGTTGATTGCTAAGGCTGCTAAGTTGGACAAACATATATATCTTAAAGATATCTTGACTTTGAAATCTGTTTATAAGAATATGTTGCTTGGGAAAAGAGATTCTGTTTTTGTCTCCACAGAAGATCAAAACCTGTGGATTGGTTCTAGGTAAATGTGGTTTAATGTGCCAAGGCCACCTGAACATTCTCAGGTTCTAAGATGGCCAGTTGAAATGATCCAGCTTCAATACCCCATAAGATCAACAATGTCCTTTGACAGCAGGAGGTAGTAAAAGAGAGAAAGCTACATCCAATTTCCCCAAAATATTGCTTATTAATGTTTGTTTTCATTACTATGGTTAATGGTCATGGTCAACCTTTAAAAAAAGAAATGAAAAGGGGGGGGAGGATATGATATAGAAATGATTAGAAAAGATAAGTGGATTTTGGTTTATTGATATAAACTTAAGGTCAATTTTGTTATGCTGTATATATTTTTTTTACTTTTGATTAAGGTATGATGCTGATGTAACTCATTTAAAATTGTAATGTGTAATTGAGAAATGTAGATTAATAGTCATCTATGATAACCAAACTTATAGTCATGTTAGTTAAGTTTTTTAGGTATGCAAAGATATATTTCAATTAGATAGGTAGTCTTCAAACACTTCAAAGGCATGCAGAATACGGCCTTTAAATTATTTTAAGAACTTAGACTTTTCTGGACAGTGAGACAGGTCTGCTCCTGGCAGCACCAATGTATTTCAGGAAAATGATGAGCACTGAAGAAAATTTATGTGGAATTTACTTTTTGGCAAGAGTTAGCCACTGGACAAGAAACTGTTATTGTATTAACTGCATGACAATATATTGTATAAACTGGACATGCAGGTTCCATAGGAAAGTGACCTCTGAACTATGGCAGAACAGGCCAAGATGATCCTTCAGGTTCCTGCTTTGCAGAAAAAATTGCCAGGCATTCTTCAGGACACAAGGAAAGCAACTGATGGACTGTGTCAGATTTCCTGTATCACTAAAATGTATGCCAGAGACTTTGAGCCATAAAGGCTGAGGATGGTTGCCCCAACATTACAAAGGAACTTTGGGTGACTGTCCAGGCAGACAGGTGTCATCTCTGTCATTTTCTAGACTTTGGAAGTTGTTTCCACTTCCTGTTTGTTTGAAAAATAATATATCCTTCTGTGGTCTTTGATGTGGTTGAAGGTTTAATAATTATAGGTATAGTTTTCTTTTAGTTTACTCAGAAGGATAAAGTTGATAATAGAATATTTTCTTTAAGTTTGTTAATTACAAATAGACTAGATATTGTAACTGTAATTTTTGGTTGATAGCTGTTCTGTTGTATGTAATTTTGCTATATGGAAATTGAAACCTTCCTTTTTGATTAGACAGAAAAGAGGAAATGTGATGGAAATGCTCTCTGTATGATGTAAATAAAGTAACTGGTTTGGCTTATGCAAAAAAAAAAAAAAAAAGAACTCTCAATAAAACAGATTGAGACATCCAAACAGGGTACAATGTATATAAACTGTACCTAGGCTTCAGAAAAAAGGGAAAAAAGGGCAAAGTAAACTTTAGAAAAGAGAGAATTAATGATATAAAAGGCCACATAAAGATGGAAGATAAACAAAGAGACTGGATGATGGTTATTATGTTTTCTTTTAATTTTTTCACTCTTAATGAGCTAACTGCAAAAAGACAATTTTTGCAAGGCTATTAAGTTAAACAAACAAACATATATATATATATATATATATATATATATATATATATATTTGTTGTGAGTGGAGTCTCATCTTTTGTCCATATATTCTCTTGTTCAAACTTCCTTCCATCTCCTGCTCCTCCCAGGCACTCTCTCTTCTCCATATTTCCTTATCTGCTCCTCAGCATGGGCAGGAGGTTTCAAGGACCCAGGGTGGCTTGGTTGAGCATCCACTGTAGGCAGATCCTCTTTCCTCACCCCAACATTAAGACTGGGTTGGGTGTTCCTCTGGAGGAGTGGTCCCCAGAGTTCTGGTCCAGGGTGTTTCAGAACCCAAGGTGTTCAGTGGTTGTGGTTTGCAGCTTGGAAATGCTTTGCTTTTTGTTTAAAGTTTACTAATGTGTGAGTACATTCCCTGCTTGTCATTCTGAGTTTCTAATACCTTGCTCAGGAATATTCTCAGAACTAAAAAGGGAATTCTCAGCAGAAGAATTACAAATGACTGAAAAAGTGCTCAACATCTTTACCCATCAGAGAAATACAAATGAAACATATATATTTTAATATATCATGACTCTGAAATCTGTTTAAAGGAATATGTTGCTTGGAAGTTTGAGTTTCTGCTTTTGTTTCCACAGAAGATCAAAAGTTGTATATCGCTACCATGCTAATGTGGTTTCATATTCCAAGGCCACCTGAAAATTCTCTGATGGTAAGATCAGCTTCCAGGAAGCCAATTAAGATGATCCATGCAGGCTCAGAACACATGTAAGATTGTCAGTGCCCCTTAATTAGCAGGAAGTAGTAAAAGAAAGATACCTACACAAAAGTTTCAAAAATATTGTTTATTAATGTTTGTTTTCATCATAAATGGTTAATGGTCACAGTTTACCTCTTTCTAAAAAAAAAGAAGAAAAAGGAGGGGAAGAGAATATGATATAGGAATAATTTTAAAAGACAGATGAATTTTGGTTTATTGATACAAACTTAAGTAAGGTCAGTTTTGTTATGCTGTACGTATTTTTCTACTCTTGTTTAAGGTATAATGTTTATGTAACTCATTTAAAATTTTAATGTGTAATTGAGAAATGCAGATTAACAGTCATCTATGATAACCAAACTTATAGTCATATTAGTTAGGTTTTGTAGGGATGTAAAAAGAAGCATTTCAATTAGATAGGTAGTCTTCAAATACTTCTAAGACATGCAGAATAAATCATGTAAAATATTTTTTTAAAACTTAGACTTTTCTGAACAAGGAGACAGGTCTGCTTCTGGCAACACCAATGTATTTCAAAAAAATGATGGGCATTGAAAAAACTTTATGTGGAATTTACTTTGTGGCAAGAGAAAGCCACTGGACAAGAAACTGTTCTTGTATTGACTGCATGACAATATATTGTATAATGGACATGCAGGTTCCATAGCAAAGTGACCTCTGAACTTTGGTGGAACCAACCAACATGGTCCTTCTGGTTCCTGCTCTGCAGAGAAAATTGTCAGGTATCCTTCAGGACATAAGGAGAAGTGACTGATGGACTATGACATATTTCCTGCATCAGTGAAAGGTATGGCAGAGACTCTGAGACATAGGCTGAAGATGATGCCCCAACATCACAAAAAGACTTTGGGTAAGAATCCAGGCAGACAGATATCATCTCTGTCATTTCTAGATTTTGGAGGTTGCTTGACCTTCCTGTTTACTTGTGTAATATTATATCCTTTGTGATCTTTGATGTTGAAGATTTGAGAGCTAGAGGTATAGTTTTTCTAAGATATTTTAAAAGGTATATGAGATATGAAACTTTAGACTCACAAGGATAATGTAGATAATGACATAGTTTCTTCAATTTTGTTAATACAAATAGATGGCATATTGTGACTGTAATTCTTGCTTGATAGCTGTTCTGTTGCATGTAGTTTTGCTATATTAAAATCAAAACCTTCCTTCTTGATTAGAAAGAAAAGAGGAAATGTGGTGGGACTGTTCTCTGTACACAGTTCTTAAATAAAGAGCTGTTTTGGCCTTTGTGGAGCACCATAGAAGTGGTTGGAGGATCAGAGGAGAGACAGATAAAAGGAGGCAGAGTCAGTCAAACTCCATCCAGCCATCATAGGAGCAGCATGTAAGAATCTACCATGTGACCAGTTAGATTCATGAAAATGGTTTGAATTAAGATGAAAGAGGTAGCTAGCAATGTGACTGGGAAATTAAAAAATAAAAACATGCTAAATAATAAGTAATTGAAAATATATTTAAGTAAAAGGTCTATAATATTAATTATAAATAACAATGCAGCCCTATTCATCATTTTTTTATAACTGAGTGTAGAGACTCTATGTGTTGGAAGAAAAGATCATGTCTCATTAATTGCTGAGTAGAGAAAAGAAAATGATTTGAGGGAAGTTGTTTCATTTGCCCTATAGAAGCACTGATAAAATTAAGCGCAAGTTACCAAAGGGCTTTGCACAGAAGTTTGATCGATAGTTACTTGATGAATGAACACATAGCTTAGAATTTAACTCACATATGATGGCAAGACACTAATGGGTTTTAGCTTGTGTGATTGTGTTTTTAGAAAGATTAGTTTGTCTTATGTAGTGAATAATACATTTTAGGAATGACAATGTGGGTGGGACTGAAAATTAAGGAGACTATTATAAATACTCTAGTGAGATCCAATTAGTTCTAAACCTGATTAAATTTAGCACAGCTTAATCCCATATATCATATACTTAACTCATATTTATCATGTAATTACAATTTGCCATATTATGGAGTGGGCATCAAGTATTTATAGAAGAAACAAATAACATGAATCACGCTTTTATTTCATTTCTACCCAGGGTAAAATTTAGCTAAAATTTATTGTCATAATACTGCTGTATAGGATGATAAACAAGGTGTAGTTTGTTATGCATGCATACAGAAGTATCTGCTAGACTAAATCAAAGGCAGGAGCCTTTCAAGAAGAAATTTTTTAGTCAAATTTATGGATAGAATCTGATATAAACAATGATGTGATTATAAATTGAGGAATCTGCTAGACAATTGCTGGCTAGACACCTAAAAGTGAGTGAAAGTAAGTGATAACATTAGCAGAATACAATGTGCAGTGTTGTCCCCTGGAATAAGAGACAGAGGCCAGAGAGCAAAATCTACAGTAAGATTAATTCAGTAGTGAGGCTCTACCATCAAGGGCAACAAAGAATATGAAAGTGAATAAAATAAGATTTTGTTGGAATGAATATTTTCTCTATTAAAAGGAAACTGGATTAAAATGTAGAGAGAAGATAATTAAATAATCAATCATTATACAGTCTATACCTATTATTATGGTACCTTAGAGATTGTAACTTAAGCTGAAATATTATGGAGTAAAAAATTCTAATAATATTTAAAACATGTATTATTTACTATATATTTAAAAATATGGTAAGTGCTTTTACTTTTTCGTAAGTCCTCAAATATCCCATGATAAAATCATTGATGTAAAAGCTTTATTTTTTTAAGATAGCACTGAAACCTAAAAATAATAAATTTACATTCATAAGATCTTAATAATTAAAGAATATCATTGCAGTAATATTAAAAAATCTCTTTGTTGTTTTTTATTTAAGACCTTTTTAATTCATTTTACATGCCAACCTCAGTTCCCGTTCCCATCCCTTCTCCATCTCCTTCCTTCAAGCTTCTTCTCCCATCCCCTCCTCTAAAATGGTAAGGTCTCCCATGGAGAGTCAGCAAAGCCTTGTACTTCCAGTTGAGGCAGGTCCAAGCCACCACCACCACTACCACTACTAACCCACCCCCACATCAAGGCTAAATAAGGCATCCCACCCTAGGAAATGGGCTCAAAAATCCAGTTCATGCACTAGGGATAGATTCTGATGCCATGTTAGGAGTCCCACAAACAGACCAAGTTCCATAGCTGTCCCCTGAATGTATTATGCCTAGTACAGTACCATGCAGGCTCTAGAGTTCTGGTTCTAGCATTCACAAGTTCTTATGAGCTTCTTTCATTTGTCTCTGTAGATTACTTGAAAAAATAGTAATTTACCAGGAAAATGTCAGAACTCCCATCAAAGCTATGATGGGATCCACAGCCTATAGCTTCTTCAAAGAATATCACCAACACAATTTCTTTTGGCCTATAGTATAGTGTTGAACAGATGCTACCAAGTACATGTAATAGAACAGAAAGCTAACAGCTATTTTAGTCTGTCAGTACATTGTTCGTTTCCATCATTGAAGGAGGAATAGAAAAGATTACTGGATTCAGCTTTGGAAACACTCAGATGACTGTGGCCATGAAAGATTTTCTAAAACAATATAAGGCTGTGTGCATTTGAGTGTGTGTGTTTATTTGCAGATTTGTTTTATAAATAGAACTGAGGGGAACAAATAGATATAAATACAATAGAGTCTAAAATATAAAGATTTATTTGAAAGTATAGTCATATTATTTACCTCTTTCTTTTCTTTTGTCTGTACTCTGTCAAAACCCCTTCCTACTGTTTTTAAAATTTCTGGCCCTTTTCCATTTATTTTAATTCATATATCTATATATAGTGATGGTTTAAAAGAAAATGGCCCCCACACAGAGTGGCACTACTAGGAGCTATGTCTTTATTGGAAGAAATGTGTCATTATTGGGGCAGGCTTTTGGGTCTCTTGCTCAAACTTCTCTCAGTGTGACTGTCAGTCAACAATCTCTTGTGTATGAGTCAAGATGTAGGACTCTCAGCTCCAGCACCATATGTTACTGCAAGCTGCCATCCTTCCCATCCTTTTGAAAATGAACTGAACATCTGAAACTGTAAGAAGCCACCTCAGTTAAATATTTTTATTTATATGAGTTGCTATAGTCACAGTATCTCTTCACAGCAAAAATCCCCACTAATACATATATGTACATATAAATGCTTCATATAATATTACTAAATATAACACTCTTAGCCTGTATGTTACTTAGATGTATGTTTTCAGATATATTTACTATTGAATAAGTAATTGAAGTATTTCCTTCATAAGGAAGACTAAAGTTTCGATTGTGAAAACTTTCTAGGGGCAGAAGGAAAGTGGAAAGAGGGAAAGGGAAAAGAGAAGGTATGGAATGGAAGGGAAGAAAAACTGTTCTCAGGATGTAAAAGTAATGATAAGAAGAATGAACAGGGGGGAAAAGCCTTTAGTAAACCATTCCGCAAGAGAGGAGTAATAGAAGATGCCCAGACATTATAGCAGCCCAAGTAAAACTAATCATGCTTTTAACTACCATAGTAAAAATGTATGTAGAAGGAAGGATTTAGAATGTATTTAAGAGATAAAATTAACAAGTTGTAGTGCTACATTTGAATGGGGTGTGAGAAAGGAAGAGATATGTCAATGTTAACATTAACATTTTACCCAAAGCAAATGGAAAAATTAGACTTAGCATTTGCTGAGCTGGAGAAAATAGAGAAGCAACAGATTTAAAGAGAAGTAGAGAGAGGGAAACTTGGAAATTAATTTTATCACACCGAGGATGTATGTTTTTAAACATACAAGTGCATACTCCAGAAAAGCATATCCAAAGTTCAGTGTGAGCTTAACTGTAAAACTACATTTAGGAGATTCTATTGCCTATATTTTTGACATTTCATTGTCCAACAAAAATAACTTTTAAAAAATTTAGGGTGTATATTTTTAAAATCACAAGTTTAATTTCATTAAGAATCAGTAAGTTTTTATTATAAAAAATAATATTCTCTCCCATACCTAAATGATGAAATATTTAATGAATGATACATGTGAGTAATATGTAGAAAAATTTCTACATTAGAATGAATGTAAATTTCTAACTTCTCATTGCTGATAGATTTACTATCTGGGACAATATACAAATTGTGACTACCTGACACCATTAAGAATCACCAAAGGTAAACAAAGAATTAACACATGTCATAGAACAGGATAAGCAAAGGAAGATGACAAAGTTCATGTTTCAAAAACAAACTAAGTGAGAAACCAACACAAACTCCAAACTCTAACAAAAAAAAAAATTAAGACAAAAGAACATCAAGCAAAACCATAGTGGATTGTGCACAGTGCTTTACAATTGTTATTTAAGGGGAAGATGGTTTATCAACTCTTATGATATATTAACATATTATTAGAGTTATAAATCTTACATTCTTTGTGCACCTCATATGCAAAAATAATAAAGATTAAAGGGATTTGTGAGAGATAATATGTTCCAAAATTCACAGGTCGCACTGTTGCCTTCTGTGTTCTGTTGTTTTCATTCTATTGCTTTTTTTTCTTCTCACAACATTATTTATTCAATCTGTTTAGTTTGCTTTACAGGCTGTGGCAGCATCCACGGGGTGGACCTATTGAACCAAGCCGTAATAGATGTAATACATCAATACATTTGAGCTGAACAGCTTTAATTAGACCTTCCCGGTCATTTCATCAATTCAGTTGAGTACCATTGGGATTTGGATAACATCAAGCCTCCTGTCGAGCATGAGAATTACAGCACTTCAGCAAGTCTCCACCAGTCACAGTGCAAGGTTAGGCAATCAACTATAATTCACACAGGGAAGTGCCCAGTGCCCAACCCATAAACCCAGTCCTACAGTAATATCTTTGAAATCCTAAACCCTCTAAACTAAAGTGTCAATTCGGAATGCAAACATCTTAAACCCCTCCAACTGACACAAAACATTTTATTTTTTCCTACTCAATAAAATAACAAGATTTCTTTGCTACCAGCATAAACATGTGATCAAGTTACCACTTGCGTAGTGATTAGGTTGTTGGACAAGATACGTAAGAATTTGCAAAACTTAATGCTAGATATAAAATATTAAAAAAATGGAAGTTCATATTACTTATTTTCTATTGTTCATTTGAAAAAAAATTCTCACTATGAGCTTAAACTCACAGCCATTCACCTGCCTCAGCCTTAAAAGCTCCTTTTATTACAAATGTGAGTGCCACTGCTCTTGGCTAACATACTTGCCTATAACTCACTGTACTTACCTCCCATAGACCAGAGTAAATATGCTGAGTGTAACCTGCTAGAGTAAAATATATACAAATGAGCAACATATTAATATAGAACCACTTATGGTTGAAAAGGGAAACTATTTTATAGGCAGTTTTGACATACCTCATTACTAACTTCTACATTCAAAATAAATGAGTATCCAGCATAGCTGACCTATATACAGACAGAAAAAAAAAAGCAAAACAAAACAAAAAACTATGTTTATGCAGAAGGGCATCAAAATGCCAATCTGCTTTTCTTTGTATCAAATGTATTCAGCATAAAGACAAAATTCTGTCAGGTACCTCAATATGAAGATACAGTGGGGAGACAGTCAGCATTCTCTAATAGCATGTTTAGCATAGAAAGTCTACCTGTTTTGTTTGGTATGAAAATTTACACTGAAGAAGAGATTAGGTTTTGAGAAGAGAAGGCATTGGGGCAAGAGAATTAGGTGCAGGACTTCAATTTCTCAAATGCCAGGAACAAATTAACAGATTACTTGTGATAAAATGACCTGTTGTGATGGGAGGAGGAAGGGAACTTGAATAAGTATATACAGGGATAGAAAAAAAATTCAGAGAGAAAGCTGAACACAAAGTAATCTTATGTGTAGCAAATTATTTGCATTATCACCCTTGATAAGTCATGCTTATGATTTTTATTTTTTTATAGTTATTGTTACCTTATCAGCATTTTAAATTCAATTTACTGTTTTTCTTGATAAATACAAAATAAATAAATAAAAAAGAAACAAAAAAGAAAGAAAAAAATAAATGTATACATATATCAAAAAAAATGAGCCAATTTGCATCCTACCAGTTCACATTAATGAAGTACATTTTTTTCACATATTGGGGAATGTATACCCTATGCAAGTTGTTCATTCTTCACTCTGAGAACATGCAATAAAATTGACTGCATTATTTTTTCAAACTAAAAAAAAAATCACTACAAAGGTTCTACCAGTTTCAACAAGAATTTCTTATTCTTTTCCAGTTTTACAGAGTTAATGTCCCCGAGAATGAATATTCTGGAAGCCTGGCTTTGTTGTGACCAAACTGTTAGAATTCTGAGACAGAGTTCACTCATACAGGACCTTGTATCAAGTTGTCCACAAGCCAAATTATATTGTCTGTGGATGTTTTTAAATCATCTTTCCATACCAAGATAATAATAGGAAAGTAATGCTGCTTTCAAAAAACATAACCTTGCTAAAACTGTTCTTGTACACAATGAAAAAATAAGCAAAATTAGAAGAGGAGAATAGGAAGGTCTTGGTGGCTGTGTTACTTTAAAAAACTAACCAAGTTGCTATGAGCTCAGAGGGTTATGCCAGATACATTTTAAAATAATACTAGACATCATATAGGTTAATTTGAAATCTTCTTCCTTTCAGCTACAGACAAGAAAACCAAATTAGTCTTAATTGTGCTGTGTTCTACTTGGCCATTTAGAGATTGTTTTCTGATCTAGACGGTTTTTGAGTTAGCACATTTTTTGACAAGAAATTCTTTTTTTCTTATTTGCCTCAATAACCCCTGTAATATATTTAACAGGGCATTATTATTTTTGAAAATTAAAAGAGGGGTGATGTAATTATCCAGACAGAAATATTTGAATATTTAATTTTCTGTATTATGCAAATGTACATCATTTACATTATTCATTATTCAAAATATTCATAAAAGTAGGAATCTATGTGGGAACTTAGGGGATGAACATAATGCATAGTGTGAGTGTTGAGTACAGATTAAAATCTTATTTAAGGGATGGGGAGCCACAATAATGAAGATGTGTACATGAAGGTGTGTACAATCATGTGTGGCTTATCAGTGGAGCTATAGTCTTAGCAATAGGCAAGTTTTTACTAGTTTGGACATCACAATGTGCTAAGAGAAACATACACACCATAAGTCAAACACAGAATGGGGCTTTTGATGCACTCAAGTTGTAAGAAGCAGAGAATATATGCTCCCAGTATATAATGGCACATTATTTACAATACCTATTTGTACAAGATGTACACTCAAAAATCTTGATGTTGGGGTGAGGAAACTGGATCTACCAGGAGTGGATGCTGAACTGAGCAATACTGGGACCTTGGGACCTCCTGCCCTTGCTGGGCAGGAGATGGGGAGATGTGGAGAAGAGAGAGTGACTGGAGGGTGTGGAGGGGGAAGAGAACTTGAATAAAGATATACATGGATAGAAAATGACTTTATTCATAATAAAAATAAAAAGAAAAAGGAAAAAAAGGAACCTAGAAACAACCTAGTTTCCCCTCAATTGAGGAATGGATTAACAAGCTGTGGTACATCTACACAATAGAGTACTACTCAGCAGTAATAAACAATGATATTCTATAATTTGCAGGTAAATGGATGGATATGGAGAATATCCTCATGAGCGAGGTTTCACAATTCCAGAAAGATAAACAGGGGATATATTCACTCATTAGTCAACTTTAAACAAAAAACAAAGCATGTCCAAGCTGCAAACCACAAACACTGAACAGCTTGGGATCTGAAGCACCTTGAACTGGCACTTTGTAGCCCATTCCCTCGAAAGGAACACCTGACCCAGTCTTGATGTTGGGGTGAGGAAACTGGTTCTGCCAGGAGTGGATGCTGAACTGAGCAATATTGGGACCTTGGGACCTCCTGTCCTTAAAGGAGGAGACGAGGAGAAGAGTGACTTGTAGAGGCAGGAGGGGATTATTCTATACATTTTAAATTTGAAAGAACAGAATGTTCAGTCAAATATTTACAGAAGCAGACTATATGTTATACTTGAGCACTTCAATGCCTACAAGATCCCATTGCTACAGGGATTTTTGACAACAGGATTAACTATGTGGCCCCAAGTGGGTTGAAGAATCTTTGTATGTTATATGATGATACACACATACAAACACATATGTGTATATATTAGTAAGGATTTACTATTGCTATGAAAAGAACACCATGACCTTAACACTATTATACAATAAAAACATATAATTGAGGTTGGCTCACAGTTTCAGAGGTCAATACATTATGATCATGACAGGGAGCATGACAGCAAAATCCAGGCAGACATGATACTGGAGCTGAGAGTCCTGAATCTTGACTCAGAGGCAAAAGGAAGACTGTCACACTGAGTAAAACTGAAGAAGAGACCTCAATGTCTGTCCCACAGTGAAATACTTCCTCTACTCTTCTTACACCTCCTAATAGAGCCACTTAATTAGAAGGGCATTTTCTTTTAAACCACCAAAATATATAATACTAAAATTTAATTATGTTAAATGTTATAATGCATATATAGTATAATAATTATATATGACCTTCATTTCTCATTGAGTTTATAGATTTACACAAATATGCATATGCATTCACACACATGTGGCTGATGATAAATCAGTTAGTAAATACTTTAGCTTTCATATCAATGTTTATGTGATTTTTAGAGCTTTAGGTGAAGACACTAGTGTAGTACCTAACATACTATTAGCCTTCCAGAAATTTAATTGACTTTTTTAAAGGAGTTAGTCCACCAGAATTTAGGATTACAGTGTTCTCAAAAATATTAGTATGACAAAAGGGTTTACTTGGAAATATTAACTCACATAAATTGTATGAAAAGAAATTAATTACTTAGAAGGATATTTCATTTAAAAATTTGTTACAAATGGTATGCAGTATGTATCTTTAAATACATAATTGGATATGATGATCATATGACATATCCTGATCATATATATGTGTATATACATAATATTATTTTATCCTATGAGAATTTTATATATGTATATAATACAAATTTTGATCATCATGCCATATTGTTCCCTCACATCAGTTACTCCTAAATGACCCTCTCTTAATATATTAGTCAAAGTCCCTTTATGTAGTCAGGCTAGCAAGACTTGTGGTAAACCTCCTGCTTCAGAATCTCTTCTGCTGATATAATAAGAGTGCATTTAAATTAAACTAATGCTTAGTTAAATTCCTAACCTTTATTCCATAGCTATAATTTTACTAAGATATTTTGCATTATCCCTTAACTACTTTTCCCTATTCCACTTTATGGATTTTTCTACTTATTTGTACATCAAAACCCAGGGGAGACTTCCATTTCTTCTGTCTTTTCAGGATTTATATATTGATAATATAAGTGTTAAAGACAATAAATAATTTTTCAATGATTATTTAACCTTAGTTTGTGTTTTATTACATTAGTAACTTTTATTCAGATAAATAATCATCTTCATTATGTCTATGTTTTTTCAAGCCACTTATGAGAAGGTAATTTTAATTTTATGATTTAAAAATATTACCTTGCCATTGTTTGTATGCTACTTCTCAGAAGTGTTAGCAAGTGTGAGTTATTAACAACAGAAGATGCTGAGAACTTAAGAAGGGAAAGAAACCAGCTCAGATGAGGAGTCCTAGCTTAAGAAATGATGGGAGGTCATTTGTAGTGGCGGGAGGGGGAAGAGAGCTTGAAAAATGGGATACATGGATTAAAAAAATAAGACTTTATTCATAATAACAAAGAACTATGAGACGAAAATTCTCAAAAGAAATTGAGGAATTCTAATATGTAGGTTTTTTTTAAAAAATTAATTTGGACATTAGTCCTTTCTCAGACATAAAAAAACAAAAAAATGACGGGAGAATCTTAAATATTCCCATATACAGATCTTCATTGTAAATAATGCTACAAAGCTTTTTCTGCTCGAAACAAGAAAGTTGTTCCTCACTGTCAGTAATTGATTTCTGACCTCTGTGCTAGGGGAGAGGCATACATCCAAGAATTTCCTGGACTTGTGAATACAGACTGGGTTTTCCATAGAAAATCTTAGTTCTTCAGTGAAGGAGCAGATGTAAACTATTAGCAGCAGATGGTGTATGAAGTCACCACATGTCTGGACAGGGTAGCAATTCAGCATTTGCTACTAGTACACTCATATAATTTCTTCAAAGTGTTTCACAGATTTCAGAAAAATTAGTAGTTATTCTTCCAATCTGTTAAGCCATTTAATTTGTACTTAATTTTTTTTCTAGGAATTTACACATTTTGTTAAAAGTGTTCATTGGAAATTTTGAAATCTTGTTTCTCTTCTTAAAATTTTGTTTGAGATTATAACACAATCTTCAGTAATTAATTTTATTTATTTATTTTTTCTTTTTACATACCAATCACAGTTCCCCCTCTCTCCATTTCTCTTACTCATGCTGCAGCTTCCCTTCCCCAGTCCTATTCCAATCATCTCTTCAGAATGAAAAAAGCTTCTTGTGGGCCAACAAAGTCAGGCATATCAAGTTGAGTCAGGACTGAGCCCCGCTCCTACCCCATATCAAGTCTGAACAATGCATCTCTCTATAAGAAATGGGTTCCAATATGCTAGTTTATGTAAGAGGGGTAAATCCTCGTTCCTCTGCCAGAGGCCCCACAAACTACCCATGTCATACAACTGCTATCCACACTCAGAGGGCCAACTTTAGTCCCATGTAATTTCCCCAGTTGCCAACCCAGAGTCAGTGAGCTTCCTGTAGCTTGTGTCCGCTCTCTTTGAGGCTCTCCCACTCATTATCTTGACTCTTTCCTCATATAACCCCCCTCCTTCCTCTCTTTAACTAGACTGGGAGCTCAGCAGATCGCTTAGCTGTGGCTTTCTGCTTGTGGTGCAATCAGCTGCTAAATAAATGTACTATTAAGTGCATTGTAATGTTTTATTGTTGTAAGATCATTGAATTCTCTGGTACCATATTGCTCTTTCAGTTGTTAGATATGTTTTTGACACTTTTTCATTTAAAAGGTTTTTTTTCATACAAACCATGGCTCCCTTTTCCTCCCCTTCTCCTTTATTTAATTCCTCCTCCCTCACTTCCTCAACCTGATTGAGAGCTCAGCCCAGTACTTGTCTGTGAATCCCTGCATCTCTTCCCAGAAGTTACTTGATGAAGTTTCTATGATAATAATTAGAATGATCATCAGTTTGATTATAGGGGAGGGCCCGTGTAGGCACCCTCTCCACTGCTACTTAGAGTTTTAGTTGGGGTCATGCTTGTAGATTCCTGGGACTTATTACACTGGCATTTATTGATCTTTTTTCCACTGTTGTGGTTTGTGCCTATGACTTTTCTTCCAACTGTTATGGTTTGAACCTGTGCCTGTTTATTCAATTGGATTGTTTTGCACCTGTGCCTCTGTAGTCTGATAAGGTTGCTGGGAAGGGCTGAGCTGGGGTAGGATGTTGTTGTGCTTATAGCTGGGCAGTGGAGTGGGTCTAAAAAGTAGTGGCTGGCAGGAATGAAAACATAGCACGGAGGCAGGTATCTAACCTGCTTATAGGCTGATGTCCACTTTTTCTATTCTCCCTTCCACCCAAGTAAATTTTCCTTCCTTAACTCCACTTTTACATTCCCTTTTTTTGAGATTTTTTGTGTATATGGGTAATCAATTGATGACAATGACTAGCCCTTATTATAATTCATAAGCAGCTAATTGTTCAGCAAGGAAATTTAGGGACTTGTGAAACACCCACCCACAACAAATGATTGACAGTTAATTCTACCAACCTTGAGTTAGTTCAGTAGGCATCATTTTAGCCTTTGTAAGATCAATATTGTTATGACTATGTTTGACCCAGAATATAAAACTTTATAACTCCATTTTTTATCTTCTGGTTCTTTCTATTTCTTCATCTCTGATGTTCCTAAACTATAATTTGTAGTGTAAAAGTTCTGTTTAGAATTTAACATGTAAGCACTACTTACTATCTGAAATAGAGAATCAACCAGTATCTGAATTTACTAAACTAAATCAACAGTCACTATTGATTTAGTTATTTTTTGCCAACTTGACACATGCTAGAAATGTTTGTGAAGAGAAAGTCTGGATTTAAAAATCTCCACCAGTTGAAGCTATAGATAAGTCTGTGGGACATTTTATTGACTAATGATTGATTTGCAAAACTATCCATTAAGGTCTCTGCCTCAGCTCCTTCCCCCAGGTTCCTACTTTTGCTCCTGACCTTTCTTCTTTCTAAGATGGACTGTGATTTTGACATATAATAGAAATACATATTTTACTAATACAGGTTCTTTTGGGTCAGTGTTTTAATTCAGCAATAGAGAAATAAGCATCAACAAATGTGGCCTTAGTGGTTTTATGTCAACTGTAAAATAAGCTACTGTTGTTAATTCTTTGCACATGGGAAAGATGGAGCATTCGCTACCCGGTGCCATTTAGCACTTTATTTAGAAAGGATTGGGATATTCAGAGAAAGGTGGGGGAAGAGGAAAGAAAGAAAGAAGAAAAAAAGGGAGAAGAGAAGAACACAGAAAAAAGGAATTACTGCCCTGTGTTATTCCCCTTTAATGGAATGGGTGAGCATGCAGATGCACTCAGTTGTGTGCCCTGGGAGTGCACTCTGTGGGCAGGGGCTGCCACACTGAGATAACACCAGAGGTGCAGGAACATTGCTAGCTCTAGCTCTTTCATCTTAATTCAACTCATTTTCATTAATCTGTCCTGCTATGTGGCCTATGGCTTACCTATTTCTTGCTTCTTGGGTAGCTGGATGGCATCTCTGTCTGACTCTGCCCTCCTCTTTTATTTAAGACCATGCCCAGGTGACAAACTGGAGCAGTGTTTTCAGATAGCTACTGTCATCTGAAAAGAGGCAACACCAACTGAGCAGAGCAGTAAGCCATAAAGAGTCATTTTAATTCTATATTCATTAAGTAGAATGATGGTTTTAGCTTTTCCACAAGGGATGATGCCCAGAAAACAGTATTTCTGGATGTTATCCAGCAAATTTGGTTCTTTAAATCTTTTAGCATCTACTTCCTTGAATCCTTGAGATTTGTAGGGGGCTATATAATGAATGTTAGGATTGGATATTTTATAGTATTTTATGGTTTGCACATTGACCAGATCAGAGTCTCTGTGGTAACTGTCATCTATTTCATGATAATGTGTCTCTGGAGAAAGTTGAGAGATACACTGATCTGAGCAGAGCAGTAAGCCATAAAGAGTCATTTCAATTCTATATTCATTAAGTAGAATGATGGTTTTATCTTTTCCACAAGAGATGATGGCTTACATAGTCACATGTTCTTGGCCTCTTTAGTAGTACCAGGTATGGGTCCCAACTCATAATAGGCTTTTGATCCAAAGAGAAGGTGGTTTGTTACTCTCACAACATCCATGGTACTATTACATTATTATATTCCTTATTTTTCTAATGAAGTGAAAATAACTTAAAACAATGTTAAAACATTTTAAAGAATATTTAATAAGAACTATAATAAAAAATTAAAGTCGTCCAGACTGAATATTCAACTTAGACTAAACTATAAAACATACGCTTATTTGTACCAAAATATTAAGAAACTTCATTTTTTAGGAAGGAGAAATATTATAATTTCCATTGAAAGTTAAAAAAATAAAAGCTTAGGGAATAATAACCTTTACTTTTCAAATAAAAAGAAGCAAATAATAATGAAAACGGTTGAGGAGATGTTTTGTATTTAGAGTGCTTATTGTGCAAGCCTTTGGCTGACCCAGATAAAAACCACATGTGGAAAAGTTTGAGTATGCAATTGGCATACAGTGGGGAGAGAAGCAGGAACAGACACATCTGAATGTCCCCTTGATATAGCCAAAATTGTGTTCTCTAAAATGATTGACAGATATCATCCCCAAAACTGAGGTAGAGTGTTAAACAAATTCTGGTTGTATTAATTGAATCTCAGAAGCTGGAATATCAGAGAGAAAAAGCACATCACAGTCAAATCTTACCCAGATATCTTCCAGCTTTCTCAACCTTGTTCCACTGCACTTCTACAGAATCATCAGTCTTCTTATGCCTGCCTTAAATACCTTCTTTCAAGCCAGGTAGATGTGGCACACATCATCAGTCCCAGTCCTGGGAAACAAAGGCAGGAAGGTCTCTGTGAGTTTGACGCTAGCCTTGTCTACCAATCAACTTCCAGGACCGCCAGGACTGTTACACCGAAAACCCTATCTGTCTTAAAATAAATTAAATTAAATTAAAAAGCTGAAGAGATGGCTGTGTCCTCTGATATTTCAGGCTGATTTTTCTTAAATATATAACATATCACCACAGTAGAAAATTTAAGGGAGAATCCACTGTCCTCTCATGCACATACATGGGTCTGCATTTGGAATTATGTGCATGCTCAATTATTTTGACACACATGTACACTGCGCAGAGAAATAACCATACAAATACTTAAAATTCCAAAAGAAACATGGTGATAAAACACAAAATATTAATATATAAATATGTAAAAATATATTTAACATAAAATAAATTAAATACATAAAGCTTGAATATAAAACCAGACTGTGTGTTGGCAGTGCTTTTTTAAATTTTTTTTTTTTTTTTTGCTCCCTCATTTCTCTCTCACAGAAGGAAAATTTATCCTTGTGGTATGTCTGGAGTACTTGCCCATCTTATTCTGTCTTTGCTTATTTTTGTTTTGTGCTTCAAGGAGTTAGAATCTGGCTGCACAGATATGTAGCTCAAATGCATTTTATTTACTTCAATTTTAAGTCCCAGCTTTTCTATTAGAATTTGTGTCATGGAAGTTATACAGTGGTGAGTCTAGAGCAGAAAAGTCTATTGTTATTTAGAATAACAAGAAAGAGTCTCAACTTTAAAGCAATTTTACTGAATCCAAAATGACAACAAACAAACAAAATAAGAGGAAGACCCCATGATGACCCCATGAAGACCCTATTGCTTTGGAATAAGAATATTAGGAAAAACTGCATATGAAATACTTTGCAATTGAGAGAGGTCACATGTAGATAGTTATAGAATGAGATGTGTATACTGGGGAGTTAATGATTCTATCAAAGTTTATGTATTTTCTAATACACAATGAAACTATTTTGTATTTTAAATGCCACGTTATCTTTTAAGAATTGCCCATGGTGGACTTTAATCAAAAAAGCAAAAAGCAAAGCATGTCCAAGCTGCAAACCACAACCACTGAACAGCTTGTGATCTGACACAACTGACTGGCAACTTGCAGCACATTTGCTCCAGAGGAACACCTGACTCTGTCTTGATGTTGGGGTGAGGAAAGCAGATCTGCTTGGAGTGGATGCTGAACTAAGTCATTTTGGAACCTAGGGACCTCCTGCCCTTGGTGGGAAGGAGATAAAGTAATGGGGTGGAAAGCAGAAGGGAGTTTGAACACGGGTATACATGTATAAAAAAATGAGACTTTATTCATAAAAAAAAGAGAATTGCCCATGGTCCATCACAAAGAAAGAAGTGTCATCTACTTTAAATAGTAATAAGAATTCACCAAAAATAAAAGCTAAAGTAAATATTGGTAATTTAGCATTTCTGCAAGGTAACATATGGTCAAGTTTATTGAAAATTAAAAGGGAACCGTCTAAATTTGGCTGCATAATATGAGAAATTTCACATTATACTTATTAGTTGGCTGAATTTAGTTCATGTCAAGTCTAATTCATCCTGAATAGGTCACCTTGCCAAATGCATGGATTTTAATTGTGCCCACATTTCATAATGGAATTTGAACAGTTGCTCAAATTCTACGGTCCCATATGCATCCTTAAAGCAGATGCATTTGTATGTTCTTGATTCTGTTTTTGCTTATTCCACATTCTCTTTATCTCCTTTTGGAATAAGGAGCATAAATGCAGTCTGCTTCTAAAGGTACTTTGGATATATCATATTTTAAGTTATGAAAAAGCAATTGCATTCACCAGGAGTATAGCATTACATTTAATAGTGAGAAATCTTTAGTGAGACACTGATAGTGGATTTGGCAGCTGAATGATGCATTTTTGGAAATAGGAAGATGTCCTAGAAGTAACTTGTGGCTGTTCCCAAAGATTTATTAAAACCAAGCTGACACTTCATCACTGATAGAGGTAATTTTAAAGCTCTTGAAATTCTACTGACCCTAAAATAATGAAACCACCACCTTATACACATTTGTATTCTGTGGCATGTGTTGTGGTTAGTGGTACAGAATTTGAAATGCTATCATTATCTTCCAAAAGAATTCACAAAGAAAACTAAGGGCAAATGCATGGGCTCAGAGACATCACAAAGAAAGTCAGATATGCTACCGAGTATGAATGAGTGGTAGTGCATAAAACAAATAATAATGATAAGAGATTATGTAGGCAGTTAATAAATCATGAAACTTAGTAATGCCAAATGCCTTATGAGGAACATAGATTTTTTAAAATTTCCTTTATCTTGTGTTGCAGAAAAGAATTTACATGATGTTCTAAAAGAATTCAAGTCTGGTGCTGCTGAAGGGTACCACAAATTGTATGTTTGTGTTTACAACAAAGTCCTGAAGTTCCACCAAGGAAAGATGTGCTTATCATTTAAATATTTGAACAGTGTTTTCAGACAAGGAGAGTGGCTGTTAACCTATACTCGAAATATCTAATTTTAGGCTTATTCAAATGGAAGATTGCTTATGAATGAGAATGATCACCTTACTGAAATTTAATGAAAGTATTAATGAAAGTCTGTGAGGATGGTGAGCAATAAACTGCCTCCAGAAATTAATGATTTATTAAACATATTCCTGGAAGTAGTTTACTTCTTTTTCCTTTATTTCCTTTCAAGTACTATATTCATTAGAGCTGGAGAAGAAGAAAATCAGCAATCAGATAAAATAAAAGAATGAATGGATAGTTTAAGAAGCAGATGGATGCATAAATATAGCAGATGTTATACACAGATGTGAAAGACTAGAAGATAAAAAGTGAGACAGCATGTGCCCTTTTAATATCACATATTTTTGGTGACATTACCATTATGCTATGAAATAAAATTCTGTATCTCTGGTCAGGTATGTCCTATTTGTAAAGGAAGAATACAGAAAATCCTCTCCTAATCTACTTTGCTTTTCCATTACTCAAGTCCCTCTCTTCAGTCAGCAGGATAGTTCTCAAGTTCTCCCACTCAAAAACCACCTCAGCTAACTTTACGGTGCTCGGTCATGGCTCACTGCACTATCATTGTTTCCTTAGTAGAAATGGTCTTTCACAAGGACTATATGTTCACCCTCCTCTCTCTTTCATAGCTGTATTTACCAATTGCTTATTTATCAAATGGCTCCATTGTATTTGCAGGTTTCATATCCTGTGGCTTATTTCAGTTATACTCAACCTCTTAGATGTCTCCATCTATCAAATGTTAAAAGGATTTCCCTGGTCCCATTTTCTTCCTGCCACTGTGCTTTAATTTACTTCCATAATTTTCTTATCTCCTAACATTTCTATAAGGAATCTTTTGGAAAACACTTTCTCAGTTTTCTATGACTCTCCTAATATATAAGCCTTTTGTCAAATACTTAGCATAATATGTTTAAGTTAAATTTCTCCAATAGTTCCTTTTTGAGGAGGGAGGCAGGGTTCCTTGGCTAATCTGAATCTACTTTTCTAGTCCAAGCAACTTCCACTTCAATGAGATCTCCCTATAACTGCCTCCCCAAATTGATGGGATTAAAGGCATGTGCTACTACCCACTGTATTTTTGGTTGTAAGCCTACCCTTTAAGAGCTGAGCCATCTCTCCAGCCCAAGCTACTATCCACTGTAATAATATATATATATATTTCTAATCCTTTTTCTGTTTTCTCTTTAAAACTATGTATGACATTCTTTTTCTTTCAGGCATTGTATCTCTCTCAAAAATCATCAATGTTATTTTATGTGTCAGGGTTTTTATCCATCAGTACTGTTGCTATTTTGATGGCAAAATTATTTGTTCTCAAGTGTTTTTCAAACAAAGTAGGGTGTTTATCAGTATGTTGGCCCATTTCTGCATTTCTTTTCTTTAGATACCAGTAACAGACTCCTGCATCTTGTTTTCATTCCCTACCACTAGATCCTAACCGAACACAGATACTAATAGATCACAGATACACACAGACCACACATCCTAACAGACCACAGATACTAGCAGATCACAGATACTAACAGATCACAGATACTAACAGGCCATCAATGTTATACATTGTTGTCCTTTCACACATTAGGAATCACTATTTCCCTCTCCTTCAATACCTGATATTACTCCTTTGCTCTCTAGATTTTTCTTTTTTTAATTCAATGTTGATATTATTATTTAGATTCTCTAATAGAAATTTAATTTTTTCATATTTTAAACATTCTTGTATCTTACAAACACATATCTCATGTTAAAATGTAACTGATATTCAGAATCATAACACTAACACTTAAGACAGAAGAACCTCTCCAAGGAGCATAAAACTCAGAATTTTTAAAATTTATGTTATCCTTTATCTCATTCACCTCTTTCAACTGAACACTTTTACATATTCTTTGGGTGTAACAACATTGCTTCTTTTTATTGCTACTTTAGAAATAAGGACATTATCCTTTACTGTTTATATTGTTGTATTGTCTCATTTTGAAAAAAAAAAAAAAAAACCACAATTGTTAACACAGATTTTTGCAATACATTTATACTTGCCTATTAGTTTCAATAACTTTCTCCTTGGTATTAATAACTTTTCAAGGTCAATGCCTTTGCAATTGAATTGGCTCAGCAGACAATTGATAATGCTTCAAAACCTGATGGCCTGAGTTCAATTCCTGAGAAATATGTAGGAGAAAAAAGAAGCAAATCCAGTGGACTCAATGTATATTTATTGCATGTAACCAAACACACATAAACACACAAGTGCAAATATAAATTAATAAGTGTAAACCAAACAACAAGTCAACAGCCTTGATGTTGTATGGTAATTTCACTATCCATTGTACACAATGATAGAAATTCATAAATGTGATTTACTTCAATTATGCTATGCATATTGATCATAATTACTTTACTACTTACCTCTTTTCACATTTCTAATTCTTTCACTGCTTCACTTCCTTTAGCATGAAATTTGCTTTCATGACATATATATTTATGGGCTTGCATCTATGTGTAATCTAGAATCTACAAATGAGAGGAAAATGTGTGCTGTCTTCAGAGTGTAGTTTATTTCACTTTATGTAATCTTCAGTCACATTCATTTTTAGCAGGCAATATAATTACATTCTTTATGGCTGAATAAACCTCCACTTGTATATATGCCATATTTTATTTATCAATTCATCTGTTGATAGATACCTAAGCTGATTCTATTGCTTGCCTATCATTAGTTTTGCAATAAACATGAATGTGTAAATGCCTTTGGTTTACTAAGAATCTGTCTGTTTCATACCCAAAAGTAACATAGATGAGCCATATGCTACTTCTAGTCTCAGTTGCCTATTATACATTAATACTAATTTCCAAAGTGGCTGCACGAGTTTATTTTCCCACTGGCAGTGTGTTAGTATTCCTTTTCCCCTACAATTTTGCCAGTATTTTGTTTTTCCTTGTTGTCTTAATGATAGTTATTTAAACAGAGATAGTTCACTGTTGCTTTAATTTGTACTTCATGGATTGCTAAGGATAGTTAGTATGTTCTTAAATAATTATTGGACATTTGTGGCTCATCTGTTGAGAACTTTCTGCTCATTTCATTAGCCCACTGAAGTAAATGGTGAGCTACATACTGAGATTCTCTGAGCTTTGATGCTCACATTTATAGCTCTAAACTTTCCCATAACACCATTTTGTTAAATCCTACAGGCTGTAGTGTGTTGTGCCTTCCCTTTCTTTTAATCTAGGAATATTTTTATTTCTATATGATTTATCTGATGTGTTTAATCATTCAACAGTTTGTTTCTTCATCTCTGAGAGTGTTTCCTTTTACATTTTTAGTGGATATTAATATCTTTTATTCTGTTGTGATTAGATAAAGTATAATAAATTATTTCACTTTTATTATATTTGGTAATACTTGCTTTGTTCCATATATGATGATTATGTATAAATATATATTACTTTTTAGTATTAATATAGTTAAATTTTTCACTTCCCATTTTTTTCTTATTTCCTCTACACAAGACTTCTTGTTCTCTTTCAAATACTTGCCATTTTCCTTCAATTTAATTGCATGTATAACTTGCTCAGTTTGCATATATATACCAGTTTCACACCTAAGGCTCGGGAACTATTGAAAGAACAGAAAGACTGCAGTAGCCAGAAATTCAGAAATTTTTCTACGAGACTTTGCCTCCTAGTAATGTCTGAAGTCGCATCCATTGAGTCTCACCAACATGACTTCCCAAATATGGCCTTAAGGGTAACACCAATAGACATATAAAAGTGTATGTAGAAAAGCCCACTGCCCCTCAACCCTACATATAGAACTACAGGCAACCAAGAAATGCTGTCTTCCCTAGTGAAGAACACACCAAACCAATTTGTCAGCACTGAAAACTTCTATGAAAATTGTGTTGTTTTGGGATCACTCACTTTATAGGATATATGGTTTTTCTGATTATCTTTAATTAATCCCCTGTATGTTCTAGAATTCAATAAACAGTTATGATTTTTCATCTCCTTTCATATGCAATATGAATGTCCAAATTCTCATGGATATAAAAGATTTTTCCCTGATTATAGCACTATGGGGAAATATGAACTCTGATTGATTCCTAATAAAAGGTCACTATGAAGCTTGTGGCATGTGTTCCTTAATTATATCTCTCTGGATACCAAAGTATTCTGCTATTCTATATGCCTAAAGAACCCAAAGAACACAGTGTAGAATATCAGAAACAGTGAGCCAAAGTTCACTTCTCATAAATTGATTATATCTCATAATTCCTCCATTGCAATATATGGCTGCTTCATATCCTTGATCTTAGAATTCATCTGCTTAAATCATATTTGAGTTCTTATTATACAAAAAGATAAAATACAGAAAGAAAAGTCTTGTGGTCCAGCTTATGCTGTATTTTTTTAACACCTTTTTAAAGTTATAACAATAATCAGTTTCACTCATTACCTCATATATCTTATTCCCTCTAAATGCTGAACTCTGACATGTTATTATTTTTGCAACATATATTTGTGATTTATAAAATTTATACTTGTAATTGAAAACACCTGGTATGTGAATTATTATGTAAAAAAAAAAATTCTCCTAGTGTCCAAGTTGGTATAAAACTTATCCTCAGTGTTTAAAGAGAACTGTTGTTTATATATGCATCACCACACAACTCTGAGAAATACTTAACTGTATTTGCCCTTAAGTGGATATGTGTGATTTTTAAGGCAATGCATTGTTTCAGTCATTACTGTATTTCTGGTAACTAATATAGATAACTAATAATAAACATAATAAATATCCTGTGAATATATATATTGAATGAATTTTAAATTTAAAATTATTATTTCTTCAAGCATCCATTTAGGCTTTTCAACTAAAATGCTATCTTGTTGAAAATATAATAAAGACTCCAATGGTAGGGAATCTATGCATGTAAATGACAGTAATAAATCAGATTTATAAGTATATCATATAACAGCATTTAAATGTCTTAGAATTTTTAGTAGATTATGATAGATGACAAATGACAGCAAAACACTCCCAAATAAAACAAAATAAAAATGTAATATGATTATCAAGAAGAAAATTATCTATTTTCTTAATAAAATGCGAGAGGGAAGATTTCTTTTTATTCCAGAACAAATGCTAAATTTTATTTTATATACTCCTAAAATATTTTACTATTATTTCATAGAAATGAAGCAAGGGAAGCATAACATCATAGTTGGAGACTAAGTTAAGAATTTTGAGAATCATGAGATGTATCATATCAGATTTTATACATGCTGCTATTATTTAATAGTTAATTTTTTTAAATTATGACCTAACAAAAATAGAGGTATAGAAAACAGTTTAGAACAAGAAATAAAAATTTTAAAGCAGATTACTTTAACAAATTCTTCAGTAACACCTGACAAGGTGACAATTTCAAGGATACAAATTGAGAGAAGTGGAATAGAAATAATATTGACACTTCAATAGAAACAGATAAATAAATATTTAATAGCATAAGTACACAATGTAGGCAGCAGGATTTTTATCCTCAACAGAACAAAAACAAACAAGTTTTTAATGTGGAACTAAGATTCAACTCCAAAGGTATTCCTGATATGAAAATCATGGTCAAAACAGTGAAATAATTCTACAAAGAAACTTACTATGGTAAGACACTGAGAGTTTCAGTTGAGCCTTGGGGTTCCCAGATAAGTAATAAACCAGGTAGGCAAAAGACCAGAAATTTTGCTCCACATTGTCATTCAGTATGCAAAACCCTCCATCCCATCACTTAATGTATAAAATGTGCATAAACTACTGTGATATCATCAGTTCTTAGCAGTATAATTAAATTTTAGTCAGTGTTAACTAACATAAAGTGAACAACTTGCATAAGTATAAGACATGAGTAGAAAGATAATCTAAAATAAATTATAACTTTATCAAATTAAAAAGTATGCTGAATATCTTCTGGTAATTTATGTTAATATTTAGATCTACATAAAAAAGATAACTAGAATGCTTAAATCTAGAATATGGAAAACTTAATAAAAGCTAACCAGCAATGAGAAATAGAGATGTGAATCATCTGTACATTTTAAGTATAGTAGACTGAAACACTTTTAAATAAATTACAATAATATAAAAATAAATATAACCTTCTTAAAATACTTTTCTGTAAAAAAATAATATGCAAAATGTTAGTCTTGATTAAGAGAAGAATTTTTTTTTAATAATTACCCATGGCTCATTTAATATCCAGTATGTTTTTCACATTTCACATATGAATTAGAAAGGTAAATTATTATATGTAATAAAATGTTACAGTGATATTGCTAGCATTTGTTATATAACAATGGGTTATTCAAGTAGAATTGCTATAATAAATACCAGAAAACCTGGCCTGTAGTTGAAGTAAGAAAATTAAGAGATACCTATATCTGTGCTATTGATAATAAAAGTAGAATAGTCTTTCATGGAAAAAGGTGAGATGGTCAATAAACATTTATCTGGAATGCCAGTCAACATGCCTTCCTGACATGTTCCCAGATGGAGAGGACTCTTGAGTTACTGAGCAGTAAGAAATCAGAGTTTTAGAGAGGTAGTAATTCTTTAGTAAAACATTTTTCATCCATCATCATCCCCATTTCTGATGAAGCAGTTACATTTTTTAATGTCCTTATAAATACCCTTTACCAATTCTTCTGTATGTAGCCCTAATGAACTCATTGCTCCTTAAAAGTAGCCTTTTGTGGAATCCTCTATTTGATTTGTTACCACTGTATTTGGACAAAGACAAACTTCATTATGGTACCCCAAAACTAAAGATCATTCTGAGTAAAGTAGCTAAATGGCCAGTATCTTATAGAAATATTTGTGACAGAGATATCTGATCATTGAGTGTATACTGGTTATTCTGATGTCTTTCCCTCTTTGGGGAAAGCAGGATGTCCTTCCTAAATGTGGTAGCAATTATATGAGAAGTATTAGGGAATAAGACATATATACATTTGAAACAGAGTCATCTGTATTGAAAAAAACTTGTCTAAGACATGAATAACAATGGGAAATAGAGTTGTGAGCTGTTATCCTACATTTCAGTTTCTGATTTAGTGGAAAGTCTTGACAAGACAATGATAAGATGAAAATGTTAAATCTTATGTAGTGAGGAGCAGCAGAAGAAAGGTCTAAAAGGACCAAAAACTTCTCACTCAAAATTATGCCTGTGCTGAAGATGTTTTACTATGAAAAGACAGACAACCCTTAGGAAGAATGGATTGTGAAGATAGGAAGGGTTGAGATAGAACAGGTATTGAAAGAAGAGAACATAAATGAGATGTTTGATTTCTAGTTCTTCAAATCATTCAAGACTGGGTCCATCTGAGATTAAAGATTGAAGTTAATGGATACATCTTATCATACCTGTGTGAAATCAAGGACCATCACAGAAGAGGAAAAAGAACTATGATGCCCAGAATACTAGGAAATCTTTGAAACAATATTTTTAGAAAATGATTGCTTACCAAGACTGAAGCAATGGGTATGCTAAATTAAAATGGAGAAAGTTATATGGGCTCTTACCCCTAGAAAAAGAAATGCACAAAAGCAATGACCTTAAGAAGAAAGATTATGTTCTCATAGGGACATACCTCATTACTGATTGTCCAACGCAGAGTGGTAACTCTTAACAATATACACATAAACAACAATAGTAACATCAGCAGGTTGCATTATTTTTATATATTTATATGCATTAATAATAATGTCAAAAAACTATGAATTTAAAATCTGGGATGGAAGGTGACCTAGTGTTGACTGGGTAGAGAAAGAAGTTGTGGAACTTAGGGAATTCTATTTCAATTAAAACATTTTTTAAATGTAATTCAACAAAATCCAACAAATGGATATGGGGACTTATTATCATTCTGAAATACATATTTGACATCATTTTTATAAGACAGACAAGGATTTAGCATACCTGAGTAATAGGGACTAGCATGCAAATACTATATATAAAAATAATAAAGTAATCAAGAAGGGATAAGGAAGACAAAAAGTAACCAAAAGCCCTATTCAGATCACCCCAAACAAATGTGCCAGATTTCACTTGATCCAAAACAAAGATTCATCAATACCAGAGACTACAGCCAAGTGCAGGAGATACCGCTTTGCACCCCACTGCTGCAGAAAAAAAGAACATCAGGGAAGTGAAGCTGTCTGGGCAGCTCTCTGAAACTGTAGCTAACACCATTTTCAAGTTAGCACCATTCATGATAAAAGTAAGTTACATACAAAAGCATGAAATTTTTATAACTCTACTAGTAAAAAGGTGTGCACCATGATCCAAAGTCAGAGTTGAACAACATCAAGAATCACAGAGAACCTACCAACTCATGGAAAATAAAAATCACTCAACTGAACTACTTCTGAATCAAAAAAGAAATTAAGAAAGAAATCAAAGACTTCCTAGATTTTGACAAAAATGAATCCACAACATACCCAAATTTACAGGATACAATGAAACCAGTCTTAAGAGAAAAATTCATAGCACTAGATGCCTACCAACTACACTGAACTTGATAGAAAAGGAAGTGGGAAATACCCTCCAATGCATTAGCACAGGTGACCTCTTCCTAAATATAACACCATTAGCACAGACACTAAGAACAAACAATAAGTGGGACCTCCTGAAACTGAGAAGCTTCTGTAGGGTCAAGGATACAGTCAATAAGACAAAACAACATCCTAGAGAATGGAAAAAGATTTTTAACAACCCTACAAGTGACAGATGTTTGAACTCTAACATATATAAATATATATCACAAGAAACTTGACCCCCAAACCCTTAATAACCCAAGTAAATAATTGGGTTCAGAATTAAAAAAAGACTTCTCAGCAGAAGAATTACAAATGCTGAAAGGCACATGAAAAAGTATTCAACATCTTTAGCCATCAAAAAAATGCTAATCAACACAACTTGAGATACCACCGTAAACCTGTCACAATGGCTAAGATTAAAAACACATATGATAGCCTATGCTGATAGAGAGGATGCAGAGCTCAACTATGTTTATATCAGCATTATTTGTAATAGCAAGAACCTAGAAAAAAAACTAGTTGCCTTTCAACTAAAGAATGGATTAACAAGGTGTGGTACATCTACACAAGGGAGTACTACTTAGCTGGAAGAAAAAAGTATCCTAAATTTTGCATGCTAATGGATGGATTTGAAAAATATCTTCCTGAGTGAGGTATTGAAAAAGAAGCAGGAGACGTACTCACTCATTAATGGACTTAAAAAATGTCATTGTATACAATAACTCAAGGATAGAACATAGCTAAATGACGCAGTGCCTCACTTCTGCATTGATAGACTCTAGGAAGGGTGTTGGTGAGGAAAGACTTGTTTTCTTTAAAGATCTGGCCACGGGGACTTTAATTATGCTCCAGTAAGTAAATGAGCAGCATGAATGGGCATTTTTTGTAAATGAGGATATCATAAGTGTGGGTATGAATCTGAGAAGACTAATAACTGAGGATGATGGGATGCAAAATCACCAAACAGGATATGTATATATATTGCATATATATATATGCATATATATATGCAAAGAGTTGTAAAATTCAGAAAAAAAAAACAAAAAATTAAAAAGAGTCATAACACAAAACATCCAGGAAATCTGGAACATCATGAAAACACCAAATGTAATAGGAGAAGAATCAACTCAAAGGCACAGTAAAAGTATTTAACAAACTCATAGAAAAAAACTTTCCCAACCTAAAAAAAAAATGTCTATGAAGAAGCAAAAAGTTTATACTCCCCATATGTCCCCTTATTGTATAATAATCAAACCACTAAACATATAGAATAAAGAAAGAATATTAAGAAAAAAATAAAGAAATTAACTTGCTTCTGAAAAGTTGTGTGTCTTTTTAACTTCCAAGATCACAAGGGACAGTGAGCATCATTGAGTAGAAATGTGTATAACAAGCATTCAGCTTAACCTAGAGGTTGACCATTGTCCTTATGGAAATTAAGCCATTTACATTTTTCTTCTGTGGGAAATGTACTAGTGGTTGAAGCATAGCCAGTATACCTGCTATGTGTGGCTTTCAGAGAGTTTTGTCTACAGTAACCAACTATGAAGGTCGTCATTCATTATAGCAGAAAATGATTGTCTGTTTAGTTGTTATTTCTCATTAAGAATGAATACCATTCAGTATTGGAAAGGGCAGCCCTTTTCTCCCAATATACGTTTCTGTGCCTGATATTACTTTTATAACAGAATACTTGACACTAGTCCTGAGATATTTTATTATATATTAGGTCTTTTTAATGCTTTTTAGGGGAAATTATATACACTATAAAACAAACAAGAAGAGAATTAGGTGAAAATCAGGACTAGAACACCCCTAAACACATACACATACACAACATAGAAACCCTGTACTGCTTTCAGCTGCTTGTTTGAATAAGATGGAAATTCTTTGTTGCTGAATACACAGCATATTAAAGTTAAAGGACACAAAGCCATTACAGGCTAGCTGAAGAGAGAGAGAATATGAGAGCAAAGTGATCAGGATCATGAGGAGGAGACCCACAGAGCTATTGGTATCTTGCTAACTCTAAAATGGCAACTGAGAAACCTTCATGGAAAGGTCTAAACCCTCTGAATATAGACAAGTGTCGAACTGCATAAGCAGTTTGTGCAGCCTCTTGCAGTAGGACTAGAGTTTACTCCTGGTGCATGAACTGACTTCTTGGAGCCCACCCTGAAAAGGAACACCTTATTCAGCCTTGATACTGGGAGGAGGAACTCGGACTTACCGCAACTGGATATGCCAGAGGGAACTGACTCACCTTGGGATTCCTTACCCTCCCTGGGGAATGGATGGGGGTGGGATGGGGGAGGCTGAGTGTGGACTGGAAGGAAGTAAGGGAGGGAGAGCATTAGTGGGTATGAAAAAAAAACTTTTGAAATAAAAAACAAAATAAAATAATATAAAATAAAAAAAAATAAAGCTAAAGCCATTCCTACCTGGACATAATTTTTAATACTAGAAGAGCCAATGTAAGTTGCTATTAGAGAATTTTTGGCAGTATTCTTACTGGCTATAGACTCTCTGTGTTGAGCTATTGACTTGCCAGTAAAAATGTACTTTATAACAAACTAGTTTTCAATTTAAATAAAAGTAGTTTGACAAGTGAGAACTTAACCCATACTTGCTGTTGCAATCCAAAGGATAAAATGTTCAGTAGAGAAAATGAGCCCTAGTAGAAAGGCTTTTGTTGTTGCTTTGTCAAACAGATGCAAAGTGCCCTTCAAACTGCCATCTACACATTTGTGGGGGCTTGGATCTGCTGTAACACAATGTACTAGGCTTTGCAGGGGGTGGGTCAAGGGCAAAGGAAGACTGGTGAGAAACAAGAAGAGTAATGGGAGGGTAATCTTTGGTTGGTATGTAAAATAAATTAAGAATTCTGAAATAAATAATTATTGATCTCAAAAAATATATTTTCCTAGCCACTCTTTAGTTTATCTATAAGCTAAGAATATCTTTTGGGGGCAAGCCAGAAGACTTTCAACAACATGTTCTTAGGAGTCTAAAAGAACCTTTTTAAAAATCTCTCCAAGCTCTGTGCTTTTCCATTGGCTCACTCTACTTATTTTTGATTCATGAGAATTAATACCAGTCTCTCTCATCAAATCTCTTTTCTGTTTGTTTGGGCATATTTGATAAATCAAAATTATCTTTAAAAAATGTGCCCCCCACACTCTGTAGCAGGCTGGGATAAAGTCTGACTGTCATGTTCCCCCCAGCTGCTACTGAGGGAATTTGCACAGCTACCCATGTCCACCTCCCACAGAGCAAACAGATACCAACTGGGGTCCCTGAAGGACAGAGTCAGATCCCACCCAGAGAGGTGACAGGAGACACACAAGCCTGAGTGCCACAACGGACCAGGAGCCACCTAATCGTGAACCACTGAAGCCATGGGCAAACGTCAGTGCAAAAACTTACATAATAATACAAGGAACAACAAGGTAACTCCAGAAGAAAGTGGCGATCTTTCATATACAAGACCTGAACTGAGCAATGAAGAGGAAACAGAAGGAAGCAACACAAAAAATTCCTTTTTTGATGATCATCGAAGCTCTCAAAGAAGATGTGAAAAATAGCCTTAAAGAAATAGAAGAAAATACAAACAAAAAAATTGGAAGAGATGAACAAATCTATGAAAGAAACATGCCAGTAACTGAAAGCTGAAATAGAAGCAATAAAAAAGACACAAAATGAGGCAAAGATGGAAATAGAAAATCTGAAGAAAAAAACTAGAACCACAGATACAAGCATAACAAACAGAGTTCAAGAGATGGAAGATAGAATCTCTGAAGTGGAGACTCAGTAGCTCAAATAGAAATATCAGTCAAAGAAAATAGTAAAACTAAAAAAGCCATAACTCAAAATGTTCAGGAAATCTGGGACACCATGAAAAGAGCTAAATTGAGAATAATAGGAATAGAAGAAGGATAAGAATACCAGCTCAAAGGCACAGATAATGTTTTCAATAAAATCATAGAAGAAAACTTTCCTAACCTGAAGAATGAAATGCCTATAAAGATACAAGAAGCTTACAGAACACCAAATAGATATGATCCCAAAAAAAAGTCAGCGTGCCACATTATAATCAAGCCACAAAATATACAGAACAAAGAAAAAATTTTAAGAGCTGCAAAAGAAAATGGCCAACTCCCATATGAAGGCAGACCCATCAGAATAACACCTGACTATTCAATGGAAATGATGAAAGCTAGAAGGGCTTGGTCAGAAGTTATACAGATGCTAAAAGAGCATGGCTGCCAAACTAGAATACTATACCCTGCAAAATTATCAAACACCATAGATGGAGTAAAGAAGGTATTTCAGGACAAAGACAGACTGAAAGAATACTTATCTACCAATCCAGCACTACAGAGAGTAAGAGGGAAAACTTCAACCTAAGGACCCCAGATACACCCACGAAATCACAAACAGTGAATAATTTCACAGAAGAATACCCCAGAGAAAGGAAATACAAACAAGCTATGACCAAAAATGGCAGGAAATATGAATCAATGGTCACTAATTTCCCTTAAAATCAATGGTCTCAACTCTCCTGTAAAATGTCACACACTAACAAGATGAATACAACAACAGAAGCCATCCTTCTGTTGCCTACAAGAAACACACCTCAACTGCAAAGACAGACACGGCCTTAGAATAAAGGGTTAGGAAAAGATTTTCCAGTCAAATGGTCCTAAGAAACAAGCGGGGGTTGCAATCCAAATATCTAAAAAAGTAGACTTTAAGCTAAAGGCAATAAAAAGGGACCAAGATGGTCACTACTTATTCATCACAGGGAAAATTGGTCAAGAGGAGATTTCAATCTTGAATATTTATGCTCCTAATATAAGGGCACCTACTTATGTAAAAGAAACACTGCTAAAGCTTGAATCCCACATCAATTCTTACACCCTAATAGTGGGAAACTTCAATACCCCACTTTCTCTTTTTTTTTCTTTATTTCATATTTAACAAAAAAAAAGTAACATGAATTTAAAATGAGGAAAAGTTAAGAATAACTATGAACAGGATAAGAATCATAAGCATGGCTTATCAAGGGTGGTAATGCAAATAATATTGCTACACATATATTTACTTTGTGTTCAGCTTTCCCTCTGAAATTTTTTTCCCATCCCTGTATATCCTCATTCAAGGTCCCTTCCCCCTCCCAACACATCTTGACATTTCTCTTCTCTGCAACTCCCCATCCCTTCGCTGGGCAGGGAGCAGACAGTCCTATGGTCCCACTGATCCAATAATGCTTGGATCAGTCACCACTCCTGGTCAAATCCAGTTTTGTCCCCCCTCCTTCAAGAATGA
>PVIH01013352.1:0-58829 GCA_004025045.1 Sigmodon hispidus
AAAAAAAAAAATTCAGAGGGAAAGATGAACACAAAGAAAATATAGGTGTAGCAATCTTATTTGTATGTCTACCCTTGATAAGCCATGCTTATCATTCTTATCCTCTATATAGTTATTGTTAACTCTTCCACATTTTAAATTCTTTTTACTGTGTTTTTTTTTTTTTAATAAATACAAAATAAAGGAAAAAAAAAAAAAGTCTTTGATAGTCACTTTTTCTGACTACTCGGAACCCTTGTCCTGTTCTGAAAGCCAAAGAAAAAAAGAAAAAAACAATCCTGTTGATGTAATCTTAGAGAATGTTTTAGGACATAGAGCATCTTAGGAAAGGATGCAGAGGAATCTAGGCAGATTAAAAAAAGAAAGTGATTATAGTTAGGTATATTAAAACTCCTATGTGATTATTTCACGGGAGTTTGTCTTAAAGGTCCCTGTAACTTATAGTCTTTTCTTAAATCAAAGTCATAGGAATTTGCTAAGAATATGAAACACGTTACAAAGCAGAAGTTAGAGGGAATTATCCAGAAATTTCCAGATTATAATATGTACAGGCTAGTTTTGTGTATGAACTTGACACCAGCTAGTCATTAGAGAGGAGGGGCTCAGTTGAGGGGCTGCCTTGATAAAATCCAACTGTAAGGAATTTTCTAAATTAGTGATCAATGGTGGAAAGGCCAGCCAGTTGTGGGAAGTGACACCCTGGGCTGGTGGTCCTGGAATCTTAAGAAGGTGAACTAAGCAAGCTACAAGAAGCAAGCCAGTAAGCAGCACCCCTCCATGCACTTTGCATCAGCTCTTGCCTACAGGATCCTGCCCAGTGTGAGTTCCTTCAGACTTCCTTCAGTGATGAACAGCAATGTGGAAGTGTAAACCAAATAAATGCTTTTCTCTCCAACTTGCTTTTTGGTCATGTTGTTTTAGTCACAACAGAAATCCTAAGAAAGAATAGTAGCTATTTACTTTCAGACTTTCTTTATCTAGAGGCTGAGACACATTGAGAGTGATTGCCTTTATATTTTCCACACCCAGTAGCCAACATTCTTTCTGGCTTGTTCAGTTCTTTGTGAGCATGAAGCATTTCTTAAGACCCACTCCGCGGTGCCCCTTCACTCCCACACTGACACATAATCAAATGTTTTACTTTGGTTCCATTATCTTTTCATCAAAATACTTTGAAGGAAAAAATGATTGACAGTACCAAGTTAATTTGGTTGAGGACAAACAATCTTCAAAGCACAGTTGCCTCTCCCTGAGCTGGCTCAACAGTTTGCAATATCGAATTCATAAACTAAGTTACTTCTGTCTCTGACTGACTCCCTTGGAAGTAGATATTATTCTCTTTCTTTTTACATAATCAATTATGGATTAAAGTAGGTAACGTGGGCTGTTTGCTACAGATCAATTTTTGTATAAAACGACAAGTCGAGGGAAGCATAAAGAAGACAGTGAAGATTTTCTGCTGGACTCTGCTAAGAAAATATAAAATCACTTCTTTTGGCTCCCAAAAAACTGCATTGTTCTCTCTGTAAATTGCTGTGGAAATTCAAACCCAGGATGTAAGTCAGATTAATTTTTTGAAAGATGATTTTATTTATTTGTGTGTATGTTTGTGTGTGTTTAAGCAACATTCCATGGCACATATTCATAAAAAGGATGACTTTAGGGAAGTGTTTTTCTCCTAATACCATGAGATCTGGGGATTAAACTCATTCATTATGTTTATATTGAAATTTCCTTTACACTCAGAGCCATCTCTTTGGGCAGTCTTGTAACTCCTTGTCACCCCAGCAGTATACCTGGAATATACTACTGATGTTATATCTAGAAAGTGATCTCCTGTGCCAATTCATCAAAGGTTACTTGCATGGGACAGGACTAGGCTGTCCGCATAAGGAAGACAGTTGTATATATTGGACTGTTTGAGGGACCTCGGGCAGTGGGATCAGAATTTATCCCTGGTGCATGAGCTGGTTTTATGGAGCTCATTACCTATGGTGGGATACTTTGCTCAATCTTGATGTGTGTGTGTGTGGGGGGGGCTGGAGGTAGTGCTTGTACTGCCTCAACTGAATATACCAGGCTTTGATATCTCCCCATAATAAGCCTTACCCTATTGAAGGAAGGAATAGGGGGATATGGGGGAAAGAGTCTCCAGGGAGCAGAAGAAATGAGAAGAGGGAGTCTGTGGTTGATACACAAAATGAATAAAAAAATAATAAAATAAAATGGGATAATTAACTTATAAAATAAAAGATGCATTTTCAGATCTGTTCATCCATAGAAATTTGGCCCTAATGCTATGGGCACATAGATAGCATGGAGATACACTGTGGGAGGAAGTAGATGGTCACCTTATAGTAGTTAGCACAAAAAGAATGAGCTTGCTTATTTTGTATAAAGCCTTCCCTCCCCCAAAACTTTATTTAGCTCTCAGTCTACACATAGATTAAGGCATACATAAAGTAACAGCCTTCATGATTAACCACCTTCCAAAGGTCCCCATGACCACTGCTGCATTTGGGAGCCAGAGCCTTTAACACATGAGCTTCAGGGAGCTGTTTCAGGTTTAAAGTATGACATTGCCCACACATTCTTTGATATCACTCTCAGTTCAACACATGACTTCTAAATCACATTCCTTTAAGTATGAACCATGTTTTAGTGACTTCAAGCATGTAGAGTGACAGCAAAAAGTTGACATCACATCTATTATTTCCAGGTCTAAGCACATAAGAAGTGTTACATCTATGCTGGGGACAAAGCTGTTGGCATCCTTAGGCTTCCATGTGAGAAGTCTGTTTCTATGAATGCTGATGTGCTTGTAATACGAAATCAAGGCAATGAGAACCATAAGTGCCTTCCCAGATTTACTAGAGGCCAGGCTAGATCTAGCAACCAGAAAAGACTTTGGCTTTACCAACTCCATTGAGATGATGCTTCAATTCTGAACATTTATGTCCCAAAGGCAAGGACACTCACATTTATAAAACAAGTATTACTAAAGCTTAAATCAAATATTGAACACCACACATTAATAGTGGGAGTCATCAAAACCCTAGCCACATCAATGAACAGGTCGTTCAGATACAAACCAAACAGAAATAACAGAACTAATCAATGCTAGTTCTCAAATGGACCTAGAAGATATCCACAGAAGATTTCACCCAAACACCAAAGAACATACTCTCTTCTCAGCATCTCATGGAACCTTCTCCAAAATTGACCACAGACTTGGTGACAAAGCAAATCTTAATAGATACAAAATAATTGGAATAATCAACTGTATCTTGACAGATCACCATGAACTGAAGTAGGAGTTCAATAACAACACCAACTTCAAAAGGCCTACAAACCTGTGTGGAAACTGAACAACTCTCTATTGAATTATCACTGGGCCAAGTGATAATTCTTTAAATAAAGAAATCAAAGACTTCCTATAATTCAATCAAAATGAATGCACAACATACCCAAACTTATGAGACAGAAAGGACAAGTACTAAGGAAGTTGTGTTTATAGCACTAAGTCCCTACATACAGAAGCTAGAGAAAGCTCACAGTAGCAAATTAACAGCACAACTAAAATCCCTTGATAAAAGGAATCAGGAATTAAAGGCAGGAAGTAATCAACAGAGGTCTGGAATCAATAAAATAAAGACAAAAAAATGACAAAACATCAGTGAAACAAAGAGTTGGTTCAGTAAAAATCAAGAGAATAGATAAAGCCTTATCTAAACTAACTAAGAACAAGAAAGAAAAATATCCAAGTTAGCAAAATCAGGAAGGAAACAACAAAGACTGAGGAAATCTAGACAATCATTAGGTTGTACTTCACAATACCTACACTATACAAAATTGAAAATTCTGAAAGAAATGGACAAATGTCTTAAAAGACAGAACATACCCAAACCATACTAAGATCAGTTAAACAATTTAAATAGACTTATCATCCCCATAAAATGAAAGCAGTCATTAAGTCTCCCACCCTCCCAAAAGCCCAATGAAGAATTCTTCTAGAATATGAAAGAGCTCCTCAAATTTTATCACAAAATAGAAACAGAATTAACATTGCCAAATCCTTTTTATTAAGACTATAGTTACCCTGATATCTAAACCACACAAAGACTCAACAAAGAAGAATTACAGACCATTTTCCCTTATAAAATATAGATGTAACAATACTCAATAAGAAACTGGCACACCAAATCCAAGAACACATGAAAAGTACCATCTACCACACTCAACTAGGTGTCATCTCAGAAATGCAGAAATGGTTGAACATACAAAAATCTGTCAATGTAATCCACCATACAAACAAACTGAAAGAAAAAAATCTACATAATCATCTCAGTGGATACTGAATAAGCCTTTGACAAAAAAAAGCCAAGACCTCTTCATGATAAAAGTCTTGGAGAAATCAGGGATATAAGGAATGTACCTAAATATAATAAAAGCAATATAAATTAAGGTGATAGCCAACATCAAATCAAATGGGGAGAAACTCAAAGTGATCCTACTAAAGTCAGATATAAGACAAGGCTGACCATGCACTACATATCTATTTAATATAGTACTCAAAGTTCTAGCTAGAGAAATAAGACATCAAAAGGAGACCAATGGGATACAAATCGGAAAAGAAAATCAAACTATCACTATTTGCAGATAATATAATAGTATACATAAATGACCCCCAAAATTCTACCAAGGAACTCCTACAGCTGAAAAATAGTTTCAGCAATGTTGCAGGATACAAGATTAACATTAAAAAGTAGTCCTATTATATACAAGCAGTAAAAGAGCTGAGAAAGAGAACAGGAAAACAACACTCTTCACAATACCCACAAATAGTGTAAACTATGTCAGCGTAACTTTAAGCAAGCGTATGAAAGACCTATATTACAAGAACTTCAATTACTTGAAGAAAAACATTGGAAATAATAGTCAAAGATACAAAAATCTCCTGTGCTCACAAATCAATAGGATTAATATAGTAAAAGTAGCCATTGTACCAAAAATCATTTAAAGATTTATGAGATCCCCATTAAATTTCTAACAGAATTCTTTACAGACCTTGAAAAACAATACTTAGCTTTGTAAGGAAAAACAAAAACATAAAAACCCAGGATAGCTAAAACAATCTTGAACAATAAAATACCTGCTGGAGGTATCATCCCTCATCTCAAGCTCTACTATGGAGCTATTGTAATAAAAACACCGTAGTATTGGCATAAGAACAGACAGGGGAATCAATGCAATAAAATCAAAGATCCAGACATAAATTTACACACCTATGAACATCCCATTTTTGACAAAGAAGCCAAAGTTATACTGTCAAGGGTTATGGGAAAATACTGCATGGGACAACTAATGTTTGAAAAGTCTCTCATGAAGTGTATAATTCCCTGATAGGAAGCCCCACATGACTGTTAAAGACCCATTGTGTTGTTTTCTGCCTGTAACTTTCTGCTTTGCTTTTCTAGTAAGAACAGCTGTGGGATTCCATACACAGCTATTGGTAGTGTGCTTTGCATCTGGGGGCCTATTTATAGTTGTGGATAGTCGGGAAAGTTTACTTCTGTTTAATCTATTTAATTCTGATATATAAAATAATGCCAGAATATTATTCTTTATGAACATAGGGAAATAACAGTATTTTCAGTCTCAAAGACAACTAATTTTAGACTTCAGGAACAAATTCACCAGACTAACCTCCTACAGAAAATACACAAAGACTAATTCCCAAATATTGTTTATTGCTAAGTCAAGGCCAGGTAATTTTAAGACATACCCCCTTTCAGTAGTTGACTCTTTGCATGTGCCCTGACCTCTCAAGATTCAACCTGCTGATGTTATTGCTAAGTCCTGAATTTTAATGTCATTCTCTATCTGGACAAAAGTTACTAGCAAAGCCAAGCATTTACTCTGACTGGTCTTTGTGATATTACTAGCCTGAGAAAAACTGTATGACTTTATGTGTTGTGAGAATGAGTTGGGCCTGGAAAACATAACATAGTTTTCCAAAATTTGGCTAAAGAAGAAGGGAGCAGCATCAATGTAGAGGGGAAGAGAAGAGAAATAAGTGTATATAAACACGAGTGTGTAAGTGCAGCAGCAATGTAGGGATGAAGCTATACAGAATGTGAGTGTATGTGTGCTGAGTGAAAATGAAGGAGGAGGAGGAAGAGGAGGAGGAGGAGAAGAAGCCTAAACAGAGTGTGAGAGATATCTGAGAGAATGAATGGATGACAGAATGAGTAAACAAAGAGTGAATGAATGATGTAGAAAAAGCATATCCATGTCAGTGTGTGTGTGAGAGAGATAAGGCTGTGAGAAAGAATTGCTGCTACATATGGGAACTGTGCAAAGAGCTGAGAATGCATAAGAACAGTGTAAAACATTATATGGCAAGAGAGCTATGTGAATGATATGAATAGCTATGGCTGTATGAAGACTTGTAACTGTGTGGAGGCAAAAAAGAGGAAACTGTGTTAGAATTGCAAAGTATGTAAAAGAAAGATGTGTAGATATGTGAAAATATATGTAACTGTGTATAGAGATATATGAATATGTGTGTGTAAAGAAAGATGTTAGATGTAAGTATAGATTGCAGCGGTGTGGAGATATGTAGTTGTATGGGGACAGAAAGAGTCAGAGACCTTTTTTAAGTTGAAGTAAAAGAGAAAGTTACCATCACAAGGCATGTATGTTTCCTTATTTCCCAGTCAATTAGAGAGAGATTTTTCTTAATTACTCTATGAAAAAAGAGTTTCATATCCCTTGCTACTCTGAGGAATTTCTTTTATTACTCAAAAGTAGATCATGGGAGCTGACAATGGAAAACAGCAAGAAACCTCAACAAACAGTGCTGGCATAACTAGACATCATCATGAAGATCCGTACACATCTATGACCTTGTACAAAATCCAAGTCCAAGTAAATCAAAGACCTCAACATAAATCTAGATAGAAGATAAAGCGGGAATTTTTTAAAAAGCACATTGGCACAGGAGACAACTTCCTGAAAAGGATATCAACAGCACCGATACTAATATTGATAGTTAATAATTAGGACCTTATAAAATTGAAAAGCTTCTGTAAGACAAAAGATACTGTCAAGCTGAGGAACATTCGTGGAATGGAACTACATATAGATGACAGTCGAACAGCGTAGGCAGTGTGTGGAGCCTCTTACAGTAGGACCAGAATTTATTCCTGGTGCATGACCTGGGTTCTCAGATCACATTCCTTACTAAAGAACACTTACTTTACTCACTCAGCCTTGATACTGGGGCAGGAGAATCAATCCTACCTCCACTGGCTACGCCAGATAGGATTAACTTATTTTGAGAGTTCTTGCCCTCCCTGGGAAATGGGTGGGGGAAGAAGTGGGAGGAGGCTGGGGGAGGATTAAGAGGAGGGGAGGAAAAGGGAGCAGTGGTGGGGATGGAGAAAAAAAATTTTGATACTGTCAGTAGAACGAAGTGGCAGTCTACAGAATGGAAAAAAGGTCTTCACCAACCCTACATCTGAGAGAGGGCTGATCTCCATAATATATAAAGAATTTAAGAAACTAGACATCAAAAAAAAAAAAAAAAACAAATAACCTAATTTTTAAAATGAGATACTAACCTAAACCAAGAATTCTCAAATAGAAAACTCCCAAATGTCAGGAACAAAGAAATATTCCTCATCCTTAGCAATCAGGATAATACAAAGCAAAATAACTCTGAAATTCCATCTCACACCTGTTAGAGTTGCAAAGATCAAAAACACAAATGACAGCTTATGCAGGACAGGCTATGAAGAAAGGGTAACACTGCTCTACTGCTGTGAGGGTACAAACTTCTACAACCATTTTGGAAATCAATATAGTGGTCTCTCAAAAAAATGAAAATCAATCTATGATGTGGGAATGTTTTTCTGTATGCTTTGCATATTATTCTTTAAATAAACTGTTTTGTTTCATGACAGGCATGGTAGAAGTAGGTGGGGAAATCAGAGCATAGGTAGAAGAAGGAGGCTGGAGTAAGAGAGATGTGATTCAGCTGCCCATGATGCAAGATGTAATGAAATAGGTAAGCCATGAGTCACATGGCAGGACAGATGAATGGAATTGACTTGAATTAAGATGAAAGAGTTGGCTAGCAATATGCCCGAACCATAGGCCAAACAGCATGAAATTAATATAAATGTCTTTGTGTTTCTTTGGGACTTTGGGATTTCCAGTCCAGATAAGTGGTGGTGAGTAGATATGAACAACAGAGCTAGCTAGTCTGGGCCAGAAACCTCTTGTTACAAATCTACCTCAAGGCCCAGGTATATCACTCTTAGGCATATACCAAAAGGATGCTCAATCATACAAGGACAATTGCTCAGCTATTCATAACAGCTTTATTTGTAATAGCCAGAACCTATAAACAACTTAGATGACCCTCAACTGAGGAATGGATAAAGAAAATGTGATTCATTTACACAATGGAATGAATATAAATCAGCTGTTAAAATTAATGACATTATAAAATTTGTAGCAAATGGATGGAACTAGAAAAACAAATCATCCTGATCAAGAAAGACAAACATGGTATATACTCACTTATAAGTGTATATTTGCTGTAAACGATAACTAATTTAGTATATAATAAAACCTAGATCCAGATATTGGAGAAAAACTTTAATATCAGAGAGACAGGGAACAAACCACAGCCCGTTCTCACTAACCTAACGCTCCAGGCTAAATGGGGTAGGTCCTATTTCCTTAGACTAATTAGGGACTCAGACATCAACAGGGGAGAACTTCTGCCTTCTCCTGTCTTGTATTCCTTTCCATGCTCAGCTATTTTACTTCTTCACTCAACATTCCTAGAGCTAGGATTAAAGGTGTATGCCATCACTGCTTGGTTCTATTTGGCTTTGCACTCACAGAGATCCAGAGGATCTCTGCCTCCTGAGTGCTGGGATTAAAGGCCTGAGTTACCACCCCCTGAACTTCATGGCTTGGCTCTGTCCTCTGATATTACAGGATATTTTTATTGAATATACCACCACAGACAACCATACTGCAATCCCAGACAGACCCAGAGAGGCCAGGTCCTTGTAAGAAGGGTTCAAGGGGGTTGCATGGGACTCACTGGGAAGGGGAAATAGAAAAGATTTCCTGGGTGAACTGGGGGCTGGTCAGGAAGGGTACGGGATAGATCAGTTCATTTGTGCAATAGGCAATAGTGAACATCTACCCTGGACATCTGAGATCAAATTAGTGGCCATCTCAATTGCCATCAAAGAGCCTTCATACAGTAACTGATGGAAGTAGATGCTGATACCCACAGTCAAACATTAGATCCAGCTTTGGAATCTTGCTGAAGAAAGAGAGGAAGGATTCTATGAGGTAGGAGAATCTAGAACATCATACTAAAACCCACAGAAATGGGCAGCCTGGCTCATAGGGACTCATAGAGACTTAAACAAAAATCAGAAAGCCCACATTAGACTGACCTAAGCCTTCTACCTATATATTACAGTTGTGTAGCTTGGTCTGCTTGTGGGACTTCTAACAATGGGAGCATGGACTGTCTTTAATGTTTTGACTGGTTCTCACGAACCTATTCTTCAAACTGGGTTGTTAGACAAGATATGTTTATGATTGGACACATGGAAACAAAACCTTTGTTGAGTATTTGTCTGATGCATGAAGTTCTCCAAGCTGTGTTGTAGCATCCATGACAATTCAGAATGAAATAGGTTAGATAACCATCTGTCAGTTTTTTTCTCCTGGACTCAGAAACACCTTACCTTTCTCCTGCCCTCAGAGTAAATTTGTGATCAAATGTTTCTTTCTGTCAATGCTATTAGTAGGAATGGACTAGGTACTTTGCATTAGCAAATTTGAGAGCAAATGAATGGAATAGGTAATACTCTAGTTCATCATTGGTTTTCCTTAAATGATAGATTAGGTGCTCTTCTAAAATCTTTAAAGCAAGTATTTGGAAAATATTTCAGAACCAGTGTAAGAAATTACCAGACAACTTTTCTTAGTGAAAGCAGATGATATTAGGTCCTAGCAATATATTTACTGACATCAAGTCAGAGTGATACAATTTTGATTCTTTGACATGAATTCTTTTCATAATTACTATTGTATAAAATGTATGTTTCTTTATGGTAACACTATTTTGAAGTCGTGCTTATTAATGTCTTCTTCCTGCCCTCCTCTTCTAAAATTTTGACTGAAAACAATAATCCTTGACAGATGTTTGTATTGATCATGTAGTTATTTGTTCCAAACTAGCACATTTCCTCCTGGGGTGGGGGGGGTCACACCAAGTACCAAACAGACCATTACATACAAAACAAAGAAGCAGATTCCTGCAAGATTCAGGAGGCCCATCCTTATATGTGAGCAATAACAAGTGCTCAAGGAGAGAAAACTGCAGTGGCACAGAAGGCTCTGGGATGCAGCTTTCCCAATTCAATACCCAAGCTGCACAAGATACACAAGTGATGGAGCTGTCCATGAGTCACCAATGTTCCTGTAAGTGACCAAAATAAACTCCTAAATTCATCAAGCTAGATATGAATGAGATTTCTTCAGTTTGTTGGTGTTCTATCTGGAGTGAATAGATGTTTGTTTTCATCTCTCCAGGAAAAGTCACACAATATTTTTTTGTGCAACCATGCGGAAAATGTTTTAAAATATAAGGAGTTGTTTACTTTAAATATGCTTTTTAAAAATGTTTTGAAATGTAGAGATGATATAAGTGAGATTTTAAAAAATTAATAAATACAATTGGCATTTACAATTATTTCGAGAATATAATTTTGACATTTGTACCCATGTTCAAACTCATTTGATTTTAGGATTTTTTTTTTATTTTGTAAAATGAGTTGAATGTTTAATAAAATATTTCTTGGGAAACTTAGCTTTCCTTAAAAAGAACATAATTATGAGACATCCTAGAGACAAGCCAGGAAGGCCCCTGATGAAGACTGTATGCTCTCAGAGACTGATTGCATCTCAAATACATGTTCCCAGTACACTAGAAGTTATGGTTTTAATAACAGCATTTAAGTGGAAAATATGCAGATCATATAGCTTTATTGTGTGATAATGTCTTCATCTGAAAAATCTTTGTATTTACTGTGTGTGAGACAATACTAGGAACTGGAAGAGGCAGATGGGAGGATTTAAAATGAAGGGTGATGTGTAGAACTAACTGGTCTTACAACACTACATTAAACAATCATAGAATATAGGTATATGTGCTTTAATTTTTACTTTACCCTTATGATGTGTATACATGTGATATGTCTGTATGAATGTCTGTGCCATAGTGTACTCATAGAAGACAAAGGCTAAGTTTGGTAGAGTCAGTTTTTATCTTCTACCTCCATATTTGTTCCAAGAATCAAACTCAGGTAATCATGTTCGTGTGGCAAACATTTAGTCCATGGAGACAATTTGTGAGCCCAGAAATCACTTCTACTGTGTTACTACTGTATATGTACAGATATAGTATTTTGCCATCATTCCATATATAATACACTACAATAACATTTACACAGTATTCACATTGTATTAGGAATCATAAATAACCTAGAGATGGTTCAAAGATAGGGAAATTGTACTGCACAAATTGAATTATAATTTAAAAACCCACAGCCAGGCATTGGGAAAGGCTGAAAGATCAGAGAGACAGAGGAACAAGCCACAGTCACTTCTCACCTAGCTACCCCCGCCAGGAATCCTCACACTGGATGCCTCTCAGTCTTCAGTCTAACAGGAAAAGGGTAAAGACAAAAGGATGAACTCATGCCCTTTCCTGCCTTATCTTTCTTTCTCCATCCAGCTATCTCACTTTCTGGTTCCACTTTTCTAGAGCTAGGATTAAAGGTATGTGTTTCCCAAGTAATAGGAGTTTAGGCATGGAATCCCAAGTGCTCTGATGTGCCACCAGCACCTGGCTCTGTTTGGTCTTGACCTCACAGAGATGCAGAGGGATCTCTCCCTCCATAGTGCTGGGATTAAAGGCAAGGGTCATCACTCCATAACCTTTTTGACTAAATCTGTGTCTTGGCGTTTTCTTCTAATTTTCAGGCAAACTTTATGAAATACACAATGTATCATGACATAATTATGTATATAGATTATATTCAAATATGAAGCCATTTTATATAACAAAGAGGAGAACCCATAGTTTCATCATTATGGTATCTTTGATGGATAGAGATACGGATGAGTGAGTGACAAAGTCCAGGTACTGAAGATACATCACATTTTGAGTAGGAAAAGAGACAGATAAAGCATATTCTTAAAAAGAGATGGGAGACATCCTGAGTCAGAGATAAATGAACTGGATCCCTCATAGGCAGTGTGAGCAGTTTACACTCTTAGCAAGTCATTGAATCTTTTAGGCTTCAGTTTGTCCTTATGCAAAAGATGGTGGGACTCCATTGCCTCTAGGCTCTTGAACAATTCTTAGTATCTAATCTATTTTTTCTGTCTTTTACATTTGCAAAGGCCATGTTTAAGGAAGTTAGGCAGCAAGAGAATAATTAACAGCTGATCTGCCTCTTAGACATTGGTTCTATTTATTATCAAACTTACATAATAACAAATTTGACTATTGTTTGAGACAAAAGATTATTAGGAAGAAAGTACCTCAGTGCATTGTGATTAACAGACTTTGAAGAGTTCAGGAAGCAGTTTCCAGCCACATTGTTTTCCTTCTTTTGTACAAAAAGAAACCTCTTTGTAAGAGGTTGAAATGTAAGATTAGATCCCAATTTGATTTCTTGCTTTATAGAGCAGTTTTTAGCTCAGTGAAGAGATATGGGCTTATCTGGTGGGGCTGTGTTTGAAAGACATGCTGCTATTATAGGAGATAAAGACAGATCTGCTTTGTTTTCCCAAATTATTCAGAGCAAAAATAATTGGCTGATTTTCTGATATGCAGATAAATCTCAGGTATTACCTAGACACCACCAACATGCCTGCTACCTAAATAGTTATCTTCCTTTCTGGGAAAAAGATTTCTTCTCACAAAAGAGAAGGAACCTTGCTTTGTAACAGGTATTTGATAGTATCTTCAGGCAAGATAAACTTCATCGTCCTGTACAGAAAGAACTTGCTCTCCTCAACTACTGGCAAAAAGTTCTCGTGTCTATTCACAAAGGCTTCAACATGGAGGCAATACAGAGCAAGGAAGCTGGAGCTGAGGGTTAACTAGAAGTAACACAAACATAGGACTGATGGAAAGACAGGCATCTTTAAACCTTGTTGTGTCTCACTTGTCTTTATTTGTTTTAACCCCTATGTTGATTTTCATTTTCACATTCAATAAGTCTTTAAAATGTAACTGTTCAATGGTCAAGTGTCTTTCCTCACCCACCATTCTCCTCTAGTGTTGTTATGTTCACACACCCTCCTATCCCCTCCTCAAATGGCTGCCTTCTATTACTCTGCTAGATTTACTGTGTACTCAGTGTTGAAACACACAAAACAAAAGATTAGAACAAAGGATTCACATACGAGAGAAAATGTGTGGCATTTTTCCTTCTGGGCCTGAATGACCTTCTCTGATTAATCTACTCTTCCTATATTTTCATCTGTTTTGTTCGCAAGACCATCAACTCTGTAAGTGTGACTCTTACCCTCCCTTTATATTTGTACCCCCAAATACTCAATTGTTCCCCCCTACTACTTTTCCCATATTGTCATCTACATAGGGCAATACCAGATAATATAAGATAAGAGGACTATTTATTTTATTTATGTTCTGGTAGCATCAAAATGTGTCAGTAAAACTCATCATAGATAAAGGATTAGATGTTAATTGGATGTTAACCAGAGAATATAATTTAACTTTTATTGCCTTAACCATTTCCTTTGTTTTACTTTTCTCTTGAGGAACAAGTCATTCTTCCCTTGACAAAGCAGTTGATTTTTTTTTTTTGGCTTGTTAGGGTATCTCTGCTGTGCTTATTTTTGTACTTCTATTGCCATTGCCAATGCCTGGGTACCAAATGGAAGAAGGCTGAGGCATCCGCCACAGAACTACTAATGCCCAGAAACAGCAATATGTCTATCTACAGAACCTGAACTCACAAACATGTATGAAGTAGAAATGGACAGAAGAGAAGATTTAATTTCATCCCTAACCCTATTATTATAAATTCTCTTCCTAAATTGCTATTATGTTGAATAACAGAACAGAAGCACAGGCTACCATATTTCAACTACAGAGCTTTGCTGGAGGGATTATTCCATGTGGTGAGGAAGACAAACTGAGTATCAAGGTTACCTTGATTGTGTTTAGAACAGGTGTACATCCCACTGGGTAAGTCCTAGAGGTATTGAAAGCATCTCTATGAAATGTTTATAAGACCATCAACAGGAATCCAGCTCTTGTTAGGTCATTCATTAGCTGATCAAAACAAATGTTTCAGGAGGGAAAATGTTTCTAAAAATGTTTATCAATATCACATTGGTGCTCATGAATTTACATTTATTGTCATTTGCAAAATAGCATGCTTTTATTAGTGAAAATATTTTACCTTCAACCTAAAAAAATAAGAATAATATTGGAAAGAAAAAGAAAATAGAATAAGGCTACTGAGAAAATGCCCAGAAGATAATCTACTTCATTGACAGTTTAATATAAGAAATGATTCATTGCTTTCTACAAATTCTACTATTTTGGCCCTATTTTTATTTTGTTTGAACTGCATTGGGTGCCTATAATTATACCTTAGCTTTTATTTCAAAATAATTCTATATCTTCTAAATATACTTTTCTAAAATCATAGACTAGAAATAGTAAGTTTTCCATAAGATCTGGCTTGAATGTGTATACCCCAAATTCAAATTTTTAATTCTTAAAATAATGTGAATGGCTTTGGAGTTGAGGATCTTAGAAGGTAAGGACCATAATGTTAGGGCCCCATAATATTACCATTGGTTTTATAAGAGGAAGACATGACAGAACATTGAACCTTTCACCATGTGATGCCATCACCATGGTTTGATACAGTGAAGACCCACAATTGATTCTAGAATCTTGCAATTGAATTTTTATGCCCCTAAGAACTATGAGAAACATATTTCCTCATGAATGCCCAAGTGTTTGCTATTCTGCCATAATAACAGAAATAGATAAATACAACCAGATATGAGAAAACACTCCATTATCTTTTAAAGTTTTTAAGTTAGTTTCTTAAATCTTTACTTACTTATTAAGCTAATTGCTAATCATGTAAAAAAAAATACTTGATATAAAATCTCCAATTTCTAAGCATATATCTTCAACAATTACTATTTGCATAGATAGTGAATTTAAAATTATAAGTAGAAAATAATGAGTTTTTAAAAATAAATTATACTATACTACTGAGAGGAAAAATAAAAAGCATATTAAAAATTGTTAAAATGCAGGAAAATTAATTTTTTGTAGCTACCTTAGTCTCAGTTTTCTCATTTGCAATTTTCTTATATTTTATGCATTGATTCTTGATATTTAGTATGGTAAAACAACATTTCATTCTTATTTTAAAAATCACAAATCAACAACCACAAATAATTTAATAACCTAATTCTTTAATTCAGTCTCCATGACTTTAATCCATCCATTTCTCTGTTACATAGATAGATATGAGAAGCAGGAATCTTCCTAGGCAAAATTTCAGGTATTTGGAATTATACTATGTAGAGTGGTTGTCTATGTGATTCTGTGTATTCTACAGTGCAGTTAGGCAACATGAGTTTTAACCTTTGAGTGGATTCCTTCCTCAGGCTTCAAGTGAATTAATTTAAAAACTGATTTTTAAAAATTACATTTGTGTATTTGCTGTGTCTTGTGATACTATAGACCCCATGTGGTGATCAGGAGAGAACTTGATGGAGTAGGCTTTGCTCTTCTATCATGTGGGTACCAGTCATCCAACTTAGGTTGGAAATATGCATCTGTACTCACTAAGCCATCTCAGCTCCCCCCTCCTCCAAAAAACAAACAAACAAACACCAAAACCTTAAAATCAAATAGTTTGTCTTTATTTCTCCACACACTGGAAACTATACTAGCAAGACAAGTACCTTGCCATTGTGAAATATACCCCAGTCCTAAATGTTGTTTTAAAACAGTAAAAACAATTAATAAGCAATGAGTTCAAAATTAAATAGTTATTTCTCTTTTTAAATTTGAAGTTGTGGAGTTAGGTATAAAAGTCACTTTCATCAGACATCTTGCTTTAAAAAAATAGGCAGAATTAATCTGTCAATTGTAGTTCCGTTACAGGACAGACTTCTCTACCAAAAGCCCATTGATAATCATTGGGAAAATATATCAAATTGTGTATCTGAAATAATCTACAATAATATTTAATATGAAGTTTAAAAATAGGATTTTGAGAAGTACAAAACTAATAAATTCTTAGTGTTTGCATTTCTCTATATCTTTGCTATATCTTTTATCATTTGCTTTAATGATCCTGATAATTCTGAGGTAAGGTAAAATCTCAAAGCACTTTTTCTTTGCTTTTCCCTGATGGCCAAGGGTATTGAACATATTTTTAAATGTTTCTTGGTCATGTGTGTTTCATCTTCTGAGAACTCTATGTTTATTCTGATACTGAATTTTTCATTGATTTAGTTTACTGATGTTGTTCATTAAGTTCTTTATATATGTTAAATGCAAATTCTCTCTCAGATGTATAATTGGTAAAGATATTTTTCCACTTTGCAAGCTGCTACTTTGTTCAAATGGTGACATGTTTGGTATACAAAGCTTCTTAGTTTCATGAGGCCATATTTATTAGTGATTGATCTTGAAGGTTCATCAGGTTCTTGTTCAAAATGACTTCATGTGTTTTACTTACTTTGTTTTGATAAGATTCACAGTATGTAGTCTTACATTTAAGTATTTAAACCATTTAGAGTTAAGTATTATATGGGTTATAGATGCATATCTATTTTCTTCTACACGCAACTATCCAGTTTGATCAGCACCATTTTTTTGAAGTTACTCTCATTTTTTCTGTTTGCCCTTTTCACATCAGGGGTCCATAGATATGGAAACTTATGCCTGGTTCCTCAGTTATACTACATTGATTAAACTGTCTTTTTATTCCAATACCATGTTTGTATTTATTGCTATAGCTCTGTAGTATCCCTTAAAATCAGGAATGTTGACACCTCCAGCAGTTATTTTATCATTTGGGATTCTTTTTGCTACCTTTTTGATAACTTTTCAGTTTTGGAAAATATTCTGAAATTTTGATGGGGTTTGCATGAAACCTGTGGGTTGCTTTTGATATGATGTCTATTTTTATAATAACAATCTTTCCAAAGAATAGCATGATAGGGCAAGACTTAGTCAGTACTAGTGGGATTATAAACTCATATAACCACTGTAAATCTTGTGGTGGTTTCTGAAAAGATTATTAAAATAGGCCTATTACAAAATTCAGCTGTCTCATTGTGCTAGTTAGAGTTTTTATCAACTTGATAATAAACCAGAGTCTTTTGGAAAGAAGAAAGTTCAACTGGGAAATGCATCCATTAGATTGGTTCACAGACAAGTCTATAATGCTTTTTTTAAAAAAAAATTAGCAATTTTAGAAGAAGATCCTAACCTATTGTGAATGATACCATTCTGGGTAAGTCACCTTGGATGTATAAGAAAGTTAACTGAGGAAGTAAGTAGGATCAGGGCAGTAAGCATCATTTCTCCATGGCCTTTGTATAAATTCCTGCCTTCAGGTTTCTGCTTTGAGGTAATGTTCTTTCTTCTCTAAGTTATATACTATGAATAGCTGCTGTGATATGTCATAGAGTATATCCATCATACTACAGAGGATTCTCCATGCTCAAAAATAATTACAAAACACATGTCTGATTCCATGTTTGGGGGCCTACTTTGGGTGTTGTTTTGTTTAATTTATGTTAGAAAGGAACAAAATGAATTTGATCAGTGGCAGAGTGGGTGGGAGTAGAACTAGAGAGGAGCTGGAAGAAGGAAGAGATTATGATATAAAAACAAAAAAGTGATTTCTAAAAATAATAAACTGAAATTATCTTAAAGTAGAAGCAATGCCTTCTGAATTAAAACTATCTTATGTTTAGTTTATATTTTTGTTGTTAAACATTACTATAAATTATATAAAGAGATACACTCTTACTTTTGTTTAAATAATATTTTTCTATATTTATATAAATCTAGGTATTTTACTTTGCTTATACAATTTATCTAATGCTGAGCTTTACTGAAGTAAAATTACAATGGACAATTTCTTTATGATAGTGATTGAATAAAAAAGAAATAAAAAGAAAAGATATGACTGTTCCTAGGTATGGTGAAAGAGAAAGTTTATTATAGAGAGAAAGGAGAACATAGACAGAGACATCTGGAGGAATCCAGAATGGATGTGACCCTGACCCATATGAGAGAATGGGAGAGAAAAAAAAAAAAAAAAAAAAAAAAAAAAGAGGAGAAAGGAAAACCAGGTGCAGCAACCAACAGGGCAAAAGGTAAAAAAGAAGAAGGCAACCAAAATGCCTGCATTATATATGGAAGAGTCTCTGTGGAGGGGCATTCCAGTCCCTGGACTGGAAAGTTTAGGGTAGAGAACAGAGTATTCTGGCCAAACCCTGTAACAGGTAGGTGCACTTGGATTACATTGTTTCAAAGCTGTCCTGTCTACTGATTTATTAAAAATGCTGATTGGCCAAAGGCAGGCAGGAAGTGTAGGCAGGGCTACCAGGCTAAAAAAAATCTCTGGAAACAAGAAGAAAGAGTAGAGGTGCCAGTGAGAAACAGAGGAAAGAAGTTGAAATGCTGCTGAGTAAAGGTACTGAGCCTCAGGGCTGAACATGGATTAGTTTAAGAGCAAGAGCTATCTAGCAATATAACTATGCCCTAGGTCAATTGGTATAAAATTAATATAAGCCTTTGAGTGATTATTTGGTGCTAAGTGGCAGTGGGGCTGTGAGTGGGTCTGAAACTCAGGGCTAGGCCTGAAAGTCCAGACCAGAAACATATTACTACAAATGGTGGCCCGATGTGGGTGATATACACCCACATAAAGCTTGAGAAAGATTAAAAAGAATTCTGGAGCACAGAATCAGAGCTAAAAGTAGGTTTCAAGTTGTGTCTTTGATGGGGTTATGGTACAGAGATGCCATGGTGTTCAGGCTTGAATTACAAAATGGCTGTTTTTGCTGCACCAAGGCCAATTCCCAAAGTCTCATAGAGGACTTGGTATAAGCAACAAGTTGCATATGATAGATTTAAAATTTCTGTTTATGAACAAAAAAGAAACAGAGTCAAAGAATGCTTCTTAGTAGAATCAACGTTTTCTTGGGAAAGCTCTGTTTGCTAGAGGCAAGCAGAGGTGTGGCTTTTAAAAGTAGGCTTTCTGATTTATCCTTAGAAGCAAAGTTTTTTTTAGTAGATCCTCCTGCCAAATACTTAAATGAAGTTCATGAGCAGCAGATGGCAGTGCTTTACTTGGTGATTATATGGCTCCCCAAATTCCCCAGAGTAGTAATTGTGGGTCCTACCAGTATCTTGGCTAACAAACTAAATTCTATGAAGCTATACTAGGAGCTGGGTGGAGCAGCCATCCTAGCCAAGACTTTCATCCTTAGCTACATCTTGGTACATTAAGGGTATGGTCCAAAATAGAAAGAAAAAGAGTTGGATGGAGTCAGACACCCTATACAAGGTGTGGTCAGACTCAGATTTTCCTTTTTTGGTTTTTCTCAGTTTTTTATTATTAATAAAGTATCATTTTTTTATCCATGTATCCCCTTGTTCAAATGCCCTTCCCCTCCTGCCCCTACAGGTCACTCTTCTCCCCATCTCCTCATCTCCTCCCCTGCAAGGACAATAGGTCCCAAGGTCCCAAGGTGGCTTAGTTCAGCATCCACTCCAGGCAAATTCACTTTCCTCATCCCAACATCAAGTATGGCTTAAGTGTTCCTCTGGAGGGAATGGGCTCCAAAGTGCCAGTTCAAGGTGCTTCAAATCCCAAGCTGTTCAGTGTTTGTGGTTTGCAGCTTGGACATGCTTTGCATTTTGTTTAAAGTCCACTAATGAGTGAATACATCCCCTGCTTATCTTTCTGGGATTGTCAAATCTCACTTATGAGAATATTCTCCAAATCCATCCATTTGCCCGCAAATTATTGAATATCATTGTTTCTTAGTGCTGAGTTGTACTTCATTGTGAAGATGTACCACAGCTTGTTAATCCATTCCTCAGCTGAGGGGCAACTAGGTTGTTTCTAGGTTCTCTTTTTCTTCTTTTCCCTCTTTCTTTTTTTAAAATATGAATAAAGTCACATTTTTATCCGTGTATATCCTTATTCAAGGTCTCTTCCTTCTCCCACTCCCTCCAATCACTCTCTCTTCTCCACATCACTTTATCTCCTCCCCAGCATGGGCAGGAAGTCCCAAGGTCCCAATATTGCTCAGTTCAGCATCTACTCCTGGCAGATCCAGTTTCCTACTTTTTTCCTTCTTGGAATAACTGTTCTCATTACTGCTATAAGATTATAGTTAGTGTCCATGGTTCCAAAATAGATGTGACAGAATTTACTAGTTTGTCTGTATGAGGGAGATGGCTCTGACATTTTGGCAAGGTTTTTCAGTTTGGGGCTCTGGGAAGTATACACATTGGTATCCACTCCTAAACAGTGGCACAGGATATTTACATTCCAAAGATCACAAATACCCATTGAAAAATGTCTTTGTTGTTGCCCTTAGGACTCAGAGAGCTTTTTATCAAGTTCTATTGTTTACAGGTTTTCAAGCAGGTAGAATCACTGATGTTTTCTGTAAGATATTTTCACTCTCAAGTATTCCAGAGCTAGTGAATTCATATCAGTTTTCATTTGCTAGTTTATAAGCATAATTCTCCATTATAATTTATAAAAGTGGTTACAAAGAGTGAGAGCCAGTGTCTCCTGTCTTATTCTTAATCTTAACACTCATAAAATATGGAATAGCTGAAATCGCATAAATGATAGGTATTAAAAACTTTTTTTAAAAGAGCAAACATCACAGTTTGGAAAATAGTGCTCATGAGAATTATATAAAGGTCATAGAATATGAATAAATATTAATGTACTTCTTCATGCAAAATTGGAAAACTGTGCTGTTACAACTGGAAAATTATTCAAAGACAAGCATTGTAATTAAGGTTTGCCTTTTCCCTTGGCGGTGATGGAAAAATGCAGGTTTATTCTCAGCCTTTAACTAGTTTAATAATCATTTGAAAAATTCAAATGCAAGTCTTGTTGCAACAACACTTGAAGCCTAAATGAATAGCTGGTTCATTCTTCAAAAGCATGACATTTGATTCTCTTAGCATTAATTTTGCTGCCTTATGTATTCTGGAGTATTACAGACTCGATGAGCTGGTTTAACTTCCAGAACTCTAGTCAACTAGTAATTTCTTTGCTGTTTCATCTCGTGCTGCAAAAAATAGGCATTTTCCGGGTTGTGTATATAGAAAACTAGCTTATGTATTTAGATCTGAGACTAATTTTCCTTCTGGCAATAATCACTGTTCTGTTCTAATCTGGAAAGGTAGTTTCAGTTTATACCTGAGAACTAAGTTCCATGTGGGCCCATGATAGCCGCTCCCTTCCACAGCTACCACATTAATTTCTACATCAAAATGCTAAAGTATGTGTGCAAATGTTGTTATATATTCGAAATTGTTATTTGGTTTTATTCCCAAAGAGCCAGATAAGCTATGATTGGATTCACAACTCATATTCCAGTGCCACCTTATTACCTATAATTCACTTTTCACTTAAATTCTTGAAGATAGTAAAAGTACAATTTGACAGCAGTGTATTTAAATGTTAAAGAAAGAATACTTGAAAAATAATTACAAGGTTTTATATTAATTTTTTAATTTAAATATCTTAAAATTAAAAATTACATAAAACTCTCCATTGCTATAACAAAATAACTCAGTAAAGAGTTTAAGGAAGAAACAATTTATTATGCTCATAGTTTAATAAAATTGATGCGATTGCTGGAAGAGAAAGGAAGAGTATGTCAGCTCATATCACAGGGCAGTAGTCTCAAAACAGAGAAGAGAATGGGGTCAGGGAGTAGGGCCTACTTTCTCAAGGTAACCTTTACCCTTTAAGGTTTTCTGAACTTACCAATTTATCCAGACCACTGGGGACCAAAAGAAAAACATCGGAGGGTACTTTACATTTAAGCCTTGACTTCATGATATTTTTAAATGTCCCAAAACTCAAGAACAAGTATGAAAATAAAAGGATTGTTTGCTGAATGAGCTAAAGTTAAAGAATTATTTCATTTTCCATAGACAAAAGGATAATCATTAATGCATATGAACTATAGAAAAAGTAAAATGTGAAAGCATGTTGAGACATAAGTAAAAGAGAAATTATAAATGTCTTATTTAAATATTATCCAGGTGAAGATTAAGCCATGTGAAATTTAAATTTTCTATGAATGTCAATATTAACTGTTGCTTCAGCAAGAAGAATAAATCAACAAATATCAGGAACAGATGATGGCAGCAGCTTGGCAGCAATGAACTCAAAGAGGTCATTTTTCTGTGTGTAAGACTTGTGGTTGGAACAAAGTTGAAACCACTATAATTTACTGTTGATTATGTTTGCCGTAAAATGAAATTAGTTAAAAGTCAGAGGATCTTTTGGATATTACGATTTTCAAACTGGAATAAATGTCTATAGCATTAGAAGAAAAAAGGAAGGAAAATAATATAGCATAATTATGTGATATAAACTTTGAACATTTCTGACACATGTAGGAATGGCTGAGTGAAGAATAAACAGACTGCTCAGTGGTTAAATAACCTTTTTCCAAGCATGAGGATCAGTTTCTCTCCCTAAAATCTCACATAAATGCAGGGTGGGCATGTTGGCTGTCTTTACTTCCAGTTTAGGATTCCCAGAGCAAGCTGAATAGTAACATATGACATATCACAAGCTCTAAATTTGACTGAGGGACTCTAAATCAATTAATGGGGAGAGCGATTGAAGATGAACATTATTGTCAATCTGGGGTGTCCACATGCATGCACAAACAGGTGCATGAATGTCCACATAAATATGCACCCATACACACACAAACATATACACACATGTACATGTAAAGAAAGAAAACAGCTGAATAAAAATATGCTCTTTAATATTTTGCCTTATTGAAAAAAGAATTTATAGATAGAGCTCACAAACATGCAAAACTACAGACAATGATAAGCAAAGAGGTCAAGATCACGATGGGGAAACCCACAGAGACAGTTCAGCTACTGGGGGCTCATTGGCTCTGGACAGTTAGAAACCTGCATGGGACTGAACTAGGCACTCTGAATGTGAAAGACTGTGTGGCTTGGGCAGATTGTGGGGCCTCTGGCAGTGGGACCAGGATTTATCCCTAGTGCATGAACTGGCTTTTGAAGCCCATTCCCTATAGAGGGATACCTTGCTCAGGCTTCATATGGTGGATGGGTTTAGTCCTGCCTCAACTTGATATGCAGACTCTATTGACTCCCTGTGGGAGTTCTTACTCTCTCTGAGAAGTGTATGAGGGGTAGAGTGGGGAGAAGCTGGGGACTAGTCTGAGGAGGGGAGGGGAGGGGAATTGAGATTGGTATGTAAAATTAAAAAAAAAAAAACCTTTTAAATAAATTTAAAAAATCTACACAGCAAAAAAATAGAAAGAAACAAAAATGACAAACATGTAAGAAAAAGGTTTTTGTGTTAAGACATGAAAAAAATTCAATCAAATGTGCTCTTTATTTTAAAATGTTAATACAATGTGTATATTTGTCTTAGGGTTTCAATTGCTGTGAATTGACACCATGACCGTGACAACTCATATAAAGGAAACTATTTAATTGGGTAGTATTGTGGAATATTACTTTAACTAGACAGAGACATGTTACATTTGTTTATGCTGTGGAATATTATTTTAACTGTGTAAAGGTGTGTGACATTTTTTTATGCTGTATTTGTGTGTGTTAAATTTTGTAAAGATGTGTTGCCTCTGTTACACCTGGCTTGCCTAAGGCACCTGCTGGGTCTAATCAAAAGGTGAATGGCCAGTTGCTAGACAGGAGATAGATAGGTGGGGCTGCCTAGCAGAAGGAATAAATAAGAAGAGAAATCTAGGCTCAGAAGAGGAATGCAAGAAAGAAAACATAAGCGAGACACCTGGGGCCAGAAGCCAGGCAGTCTCCAGTCATCCAGCCAGAAGCAGTAATAATAAGATATACAGAAGGACAGAAAAGTAAAAATCCCAAGGCAAAAGGTAGATGAAGTAAAACAGATGAATTTAAGTTAAAAGAGATGGGCAGAGCTTTCAAAACTAATAATAAGTCTCTGTGTCATAATTTGAGAGCTTGTTTGTGGCCCATAAGGAAGTGTCTAGTATAGAGTAGCTTACAGATCAGAGGTTCAGTCCTTATCATCATGGGGGATATGGTGGCATACATGAAGGCATGATGCTGGAGGAGGGGCTGAAAGGTTTTCTTTTTGATAGGCAGGCAAAAGGAAGTGAACTGTCTCACTGGGCAAGGCTTGAGTATATATGAGACCTCAAAGACGACCCCTATACTGAAACAGATCTTCCAACAAAGCCACAGCTCCTAAAAGTGCCACTCCCTTTGCAGAGCATTTTCATTTAAACCACCACAATATTTACAATAGGAAAAACTAAGTATTTCAAAGCTCATGAAAAAAACTAAAATTAGAGAAATATAAATTATTCATTAGTAGATGCTAAGAAATTGTCCACCTAAGATATAATTTTTAAAAGGTGTTTGTTTGGGTTGATATCAACATGTATAAAATAAGACAGAATATGTAAAGAAACATTTAGGATATTAAAAAAAAATGTTACCTAGAAACTGTGACTATGGAACCTTAAAGACTTAAGTGGAAAGTCAGTCTCCTCTCTCTCTCTCTCTCTCTCTCTCTCTCTCTCTCTCTCTCTCTCTCTCTCTCTTTCCCCTCTATCTCTTCTTTTTCTGGGATATTTACCAATCTTCTTGTTCATGTTGGCATAAAGATGTCAAATCTGTCAAAACTAATTCATAAAATAACTGTGACCAATAATCCTAACATTTTTGTATTTTTAATTGAAATCTAATCACATTTTTCCCTTTTTTCTTCCTTTAGCCTCTCCCACTGTGTATCCTCTACCCTGCCATGCTTCCTCCAGTCTCAAATTGAGAGTCTCTTATTTTTTTATTTTTATTGTACTGCTAAGTATTTTTTTTCTGTGTGGTTTCCAAACTGAACACCTTACAGACATAATGAATAAGAGGAAACATCTTGGGGATAAGCTAATTTTTCTTCCAGCATTCGTTAGTTGCCTTTAGTTATTCATCTAGGGTTTATACTTTGAAATTTCTGAATGTCCTAGAACACACTATTGAGACCAACCTGACAGGGAACTCACACAGATACATTTAGAAGACATTTCTGGCTTGGTCTACACTTGAGATTCCGACCAGCAGTCCCAAATAACCACACAGAGGCTTATGTTAATTACATATTGTTTGGTCTTATTGCTAGCTAGCTCTCTTATCTTGATTCAACCCATTTTCATTAGCTTGTCTTGCTATGTGGCTTGTGGCTTCTATAAATTTCTTTACATATTGCTCCTTTTGTGGTTGGAGTGCATCTCTCGTGACTCTGTCCTTCTTCTCCTGTGTCTATGCTTGGATTTCTGCCTGTTTCCAAGATGCCCTGCCACAGGCCAAAACAGTACCTTTATTAACCAATGGCAATCACAGCATACAGAAGGCATCTCACATCAGATACCTACCTCAAACTTCAGAGTACTGGGATTAATTATGTGTAGCACCATGCCTAGTTCTGTTTTGATTAATTTTACTAGTCAAATATTCTGTATGAATTAAGAATTAGAGTGATTAATTTCAAAGTCATGTCAGTAAACTAGACTGGAACAGTGGCAATATCAATGAATATATTAACATGGAAGAGAGAAAATTTCAAAGTAGAAACCTTAGATGAATAACTAAAGGCAACTAACAAATGCTATAGACAGACACAATCTTAAAAAACATGAAAAATAAGAACACTCTAAAGACACAGGAGTGATGTGGCTTAAGACATATGAAATGGTTAAAATAGATTTGCACTAACACATAGCTAAATAAATCAGAGGAGCAGAAAATCCAGCCATATACCTACAATATAAAAATTATGATGTAGAAACGGAGCTGGAGGGAGTTGCTGTGAACTGGTAAACTGAGCTTAAGTGAGCCTTAGGGAAGATGGAAGAAGCCCTGACTAAGGAAACTTCGGCAACTCCAACAATGGAAACCCTGAGCATTACTGAGTCTGGGATCTCAACAGGATTGTCAGGTGTGGAGGGATCCTCAGCTTGCTGGGAAACACACCCTAGGCTCACCTGGGAAGGGCACCTAGACCTAGAAAAAGAGTTGTCAATGCAGTACCCAAAGGAAGAGGATAGCCTGGCCGAAAGATGGGGAATGGAAGCAGAAGCCATGGAAGTCAGATTCCCTTCCCTCAGAATGCAAGGCTGGAAGGGCCCAGAGTACTCCCATAGGTTCTACTACAAATTTTTGGTGCTGAGCTACTCAAAGTCCTTCAGGAATGAAATACTGAGGCACAAGCGAGAAAAGTGGATCAATAGAATGAAAAAGAGAAGGCAAAAATACTACAGGGGCAATGGGTGCTGCCAAAAAGCTTATTCCGGGCCAGAGAGGTCCTCCCAAAACACCAGCCCCAACCCTGACTCCGACCTGGGAGAAGCTCTGAAAGCCTTGAAGGAGCTCCAACTCTCAACTGGGTATCATCAAAACCCAGATGACCTTTGGAAGGATTTGGAAGCCTTTGAAAAGCTCCAACTCTCTCCTGGGTTGGAAAACACAGGAGACACTTCAGAGAATTTCTGAGAATGTCTCATGGTTTGGATTTCAGCTCACTCAGGCATCTGAAGATTTAACTTTTATCTTTTCTTTTTGACCCCCCTTTCACCCCCCTTTCAGGGAGTTTCATGTATCACCTTGTCTTAGCAGGTGGCTCTTTTAAAATTCTATCCAGCTTGCTTGCTGGGGTAAGGGTAGCTGGGCTTTCCTGTCCATCTATGATCGAAAATAATAAAGGTTTTCGTAGAAATTAAAAAAAAAAAACAAAAGTTATGATGTAGTCAATACTTTAAATGAGACAGTAGTATTATTTTTAAAACATTAGATTAGCAACAGTCAGGGTTGCTGTTTGTGAAAAACAAGAACAATTAAGAATTAGATATTAGGGGCTGGAGAGATGGCTCAGTGGTTAAGAGCACCGTCTGCTCTTCCAGAGGACCCGGGTTCGATTCCCAGCACCCACATGGCAGCTAACAACTGTCTGTAGTTCCAGTTCCAGGCAAACACCAAGGCAAAAATAAATAAATAAGTAAAGTTTTTTTTTTTTTTTTTAAAAAAAGAATTAGATATTAACTCTTAAATCAAGAACAATTAAGAATTAGATATTAACTCTTAAATTTAGAGGTAAATTCTAGATGAATCAAGGATGTAAATGTAAAAATAAAAATGTGCTCATAAATTACTAAAAAAAGAATTTTTTTCACTCTAAGAAATCTAGGATTTCTAATTGTGGAAGAAATCTCTGAAGTTGCCCAAACAAATGATTGATTATATTAAATACATCCAAAAAATTGTTCACCACTGAAAAGAAATGTCAATATGAAAAAGAATAACACTGATTCAGGTAGAGTTGTTGGAGTAGTGCTGTTACAGGGAAATGTTTCTACAAAGCTACACACATGTCTCATAAGATGAAGGAAAAAGTAGAAAGATATGGAAATTAAAAACTAGCTTAACTAATTAAAATTACTGATTAAAACTGCGATACCGTCTTCAACAACTGAATTGGCAAAGGCTTCATTGAACAGTGGCAGTGCACAAAGATGCCTTCAGTTGGCAGAGTGCTAGAGAAGTGTCTGCTCCTGGCACCTATTCCCATAAACTACCACAGCCCACTGCAAGGAGCAATTTGGCATAAAAACTGAAAACAGAGTTATTTCATTTCTTGAAACTTATCTCACTGAAATATCCACAGATGTATAACCTGCATCGGAGATACCCAGCTTAGCAAATCATTTGCAACAATTTCACTGCATAATTTAATTAAGTTTTTTAAAATAAAATGTTACTACATTTGTATCTGAAGAAAAAAAATGCTTAGCCAGTTTAAAAAGAAGCAATGTTTTTATAAAGTGATAAGGGTAAAAAAAGAGCAAAAAGGCAAGAAAAAAAAAAGACCTAAGAAAGTAAACAACATGCTTCTTAACTAAAAGTTATGCTCTTAGAGGGAAACCTTGCACTCTGTGACGTTCACATGCAATATTCCTGGAAACGTTCTCAATGATACAAGTGCAATTATGGAACAGAAATCAAAAGACAGAAAACATTAAAGTACATATTTTTCTTTTCATCAAATGTTGTGTATATTTTCACTATTACACCATAGAATTTTTTTGTTTTCAAAATAAAAAAAAAAGGTACATGCAGAGTAATGTAGTGTAGTGGGCAACATGGCAAAGAGAAAGAAGTTAGGATCACTGTACAGAGGACCAGGACTCAGCTGCTTCCTGTCTGTCACACCCTGACTACCGAGCTCTGTAATTTCTTTTCCTCATGCTGACAATGGTACTAATACTACTCTATAAGGTTGTTCTGAAAACAAAGGGAATTAATATTGTAGGGCAACTAGAAAATGTCTAACATAGAGAAGCACTGTAGTAATTTTGATTTAAATATAGTAGGCAAACTAGCACTCAAATATCAAGTGTCCTTGAAAATCAAAAACAGTTAGATTGATTGTCCCAGGTTTAGAAAAGTAGACCCCATCTTATTTCCATGGAAGAGGAGAGCAAAGCAGCAAACATAGCAACCATTGGATTTCTAAGGGAGGAAAGTCAGTTATCATCAGCTTTATTATAGTAGGATTTACTGTTTGTAGTTGCTGTTACAAACCGTGTGAACATGCGCGCGGTGCGCGCGCACACACACACACACACACACACACACACACACACTGCTCCACAAAGCGTACATATACTATAGGACTTGGGCAAGAAAATTTATCTATAAGCTGATAGACATATGAGGAACCATTGTCTAATGATCACAGAGTAGTGAAGCCAAGGGAATGTGGAGCTGTCCCATTATCGGAGTTCTAAAAGGGTCACCTGGCTTTCAGAATTACAGGGGACATTCCACTCAGTTCATCACATTCACTGGGCCAGTTTCTGATTGAGCTTCTGATAAGGGAGAAAGTGGCCTCGCAAGGCTAAAAGACATCTGCCTATTAGTGTTGTTATTTTATAGCCTTTTTGTGCCCCTTCCCCAATGAAGCTGCAAGTTCCTAATGGAGCAGGGGGAGAAAGTTTTCTAGGCCCAGTAGTCTATGACTCATCATGTTTTCCTATATGGTAAGTGACTGGGGGGAAGTCTTGTTGAAAAAGGTAGAATTTAGAGTTTATCACCTTCTAGACACGTGCAAGGAAGCATACTGACCAAGTGATATCAAATCCAATAGAGTCCATGACTTTGTAAAGTTACACTATTCACATCAGAAGCAGGTTTTCATCCATAGGGAAAAAATGTAAAAGACAAAATAAAGCCTTCAGAATCTCGCATGCACATATAGATCCAAGCATGAGATGCTAGATAGCTATTGTGGGCCAGACATTCTACAAAAGTTCTTCTCACCATACGTTCCAGAAAAGTGAATGCAGATGGTGGAGCATAAATTCAACTCCTGTGGGCTTGCTTAGAGTGTTACTTGGGCTGCCCACAGAATTATCCTAGTGGTTTTCAAAGGTCAGGCTCCCAACTCCATATATTCTAGTACTTGTAAACCTGGGTGCATTCTTTAAACAAAGAGGTACACACACTGTCTGTTCTTTCTCTTCTATCCCCTTTCTGTCTTCTATTTATCTCTTAACTATCTCGTAGACGTCATTGCTCACTGTTACTGGTTTCTGAAATAGAAAAAGAAATATTTGTTCTTGTCTCATTTTACAGTAGCTTGTCTGATTGCCTATCACACATTACCTTGAAAATTCTCCTTTGAGAAACGCAGGCAGAGGACAGGTAAGCATCTGTGACCAAAAGGGAACAGAATCACGCATGAGAATGAAAAGAGTTACTCAGACACTTAACATAGAATAATAAGAAAATAACTCTTTAGATTTTATCTTCCAGCCAGCTGAAGACTTCAGCTCACTCACATCCATGTTAAGTCCTCTGGTTTATCTATACAGTAAATGTCGGAGCCAGGAAATTATAATTCTTGATTTTTGATTTATTGTGGTGATAGTAGCATGATTATTTATTTATTTATATTTATTTTTGGAGTAGACATTGGTGATTTTGGAGCTCTAGTAATGGTTCTCTTTAGGAATACTAAAAGAGCTGCTTTCTGAAGTTTCTATTGGAAAAGAAGTAGAAAGAAATAAGGATGTTACCAACAGTACCAATTTTTCTCAGGCTGGTCTATGCCTGACTATCCTCTGTCTCCTTTGCTGCAATGTGTTAACACAGATTGTAGCATATAGCTACCAGAAGCAGTTATTAATAATGTATTTGTAGTCCATCATTTTTGAACAAGTGCATGCCATGCATTTATTTCTCTCTCTTCCTTAATTAATAATCTCCAAAGTATTAAGAGTGCACAATACTTATCAGTAGACAATTCAACAGAATCACTGAAAGAGGGAACCTTCAAAATATAGTTACCTAAGCACATAAAATTACCCCATAGATGTTCTAATTATTAGTAACTTTGCTTTATTCAGACTCAGAGCTAGTGCTTGTTTTCAATGCTCTGAGGAATTATGTGGCAGTCTAAAAATTGCATTCTTTTTCCCACATATTTTCTGCAGAGATTTCACACATTGATTTAATTTAATATCATGCTCACCAAGAAACATGCTTGAAACTCCTCCACAATATCTTTACTGAGGTCTTAAATCCAAGGGGAGAATTTTTCTAAGCCAGTGCTTTTCATACTTTTATTTTCAGCCTTAGAGTTTTATGTTAGACTTTCTTTCTTTTTATTATGAATTAAGTCATATTTTTTTTATCCATGTATCCCCTTGTTTAAACTCCCTGCCCCTCCCAGACACTTTCTTTTCTCCCCATCTCTTTATCTCCTCCCTGTAGGCTAACAACCAAAAATACATTAGACTTTCTAAGGTGAATTGTGTTAAGGTGATATTGTGACATCCTCTTTTAAAAAAACAAACAAACAACTAAACAACACCCAACTTGTCCAATCAGATGTCAACTGCATGAGGAGTTTCCAGCAAAGATATTGTCCCTAGTCTTACATGTGGGTATCTGATCTACAGACTTTGTTCTTCTTGATCGTCTAAACAATAAAAAAAGACCAAAATAAGTAGATAGATAGAAAGATAGATAGATAGATAGATAGATAGATAGATAGATAGATAGACAGACAGAATACAACTCTCTCTAAGAGGCTGAAGGGTTTTTGGTCCTCTTTGGAGGCACATAAGACCTGCTTGAACACAGGAAATTCTGTCCACAGGTTCTTTCTGTGTCTTCACCTTCTGACCCCTGGTGGGATCCCTGCGGAGCACAGTTAGAATGCACTGAGCCTCCCTATTCCTACTCATGGGCAGAAACAGTTCCAACCTAGCTGAGATCTCCATGATATGTGTCCTAGAGGCAAAAATAGAATACACATTGAAGAAGCTGGTGTCAGACTCAAAGGACCTGTCAGCAAAACCCCTGATGAACCGAGGTAGCAGAATGGCTCCTGGAAGAAATGCTTTTGATACCTTAGAGAACATACCAAAATATACTAAGAGAATCAGTGTAGAAAAGGGAAAGGGAAAAGGGACAAGTTAAAAGTATCAAGAAGAAACTAAGTTCACTAGAGTTGAAAAATAAAAATAAATATGCTTTCAAAACTGACCCCATCCTTTCCACTCCGGGCTCCATATTGCCAGAGACTGTGAAGGGCTTAAGATTTTATCCTATCTATGCATTAACAAAATAACCTGCCACTTTATGTATCTAGACTGGGTTATTCCTGAAATGGCAGCATCATGAACTTCCTGTTAGATACTGCTGCCCCTGTGTGTCTCTCTTGGAATTGGTAAGATTGTGTGAACTCTGCCAGCATACATCTCATCTGAGCCCAAGTCTCTCACTAACTGAATATCCCCAGCTTTTGCAGAGCGATACATTTTTCTTACCATACTGGGCACTGAATAAGACTGCTCTGTTCTCCTGGGGATCCATGGTCTCTAGGAGCAAAGAGACAAGGAGAGGTCTATTGAAGAATAAGAGTGTCTTCCCCATTATGCCACTGCCTTTTTCCCACAGCTACCTTAACAAGCAGGATGCAGTTCTTAACTGTCTTCCCCGTGGGCAGATTTATAAGATAAACTCATGAATCTTGGAAAACTGTTCATTCTTTCTGCATCAGTTGACATTTTAGTGAAATGCATGTCTTTTTCTAGACACATCATATAACTTCCTTTTTTCTGAACAATGTGAAAATAAATGGTTGGACTCTACTTTTAAAAAATTGAATTTCACATACATTATATCAATATGTTCGCACATATGACACTTGGGCTATAACCCCCCAAATACATTTATTTTTGCATAATGTAAGAATTCCATTATCATGGTAGAAAATGTGCACTTTTAAAGCACTTACTGATGGTGTCTGCTGCATATGGAAAATGAGTGTCACTTTGTTTCTTGAATTGCACCTTTGAACAATAACACAACTAAGTCAATTCTGTCTGTAATGAAATGGAGCTATTGAAGAGTGGTGACTAGGTCTTAAGCATAGGAAGTAATGAATTAACACAGTTCTCACATGTTACTTTGTAGTGTTACATTAAGTTATAGAAGGATTATCAACTAGTTCAACAATGACACCTGGTATCAGCATTAACCAAAAGTATTAATTAAGCATGCCATGATACTTCATTTGAGAGAAGAACAAGCTAGTTCCTGGCCAGACTGGTCTACACAGCAAGATACTGTCTTAAAAAATAGACAAAATAAATAAAACAAAGCAAACAAGAAGAAAGAAGTCTTATTGCAAAATGAGCAGCATCCTGAGTCCCAAATATCTACATTCAGCGTTAGAGGATAGCCATGTACTTCAGATAAACAAGTATAAATCTGGACACTGTATCTCGGGCCTTTAATCTCTGTATTTTGGGCAACTGTGCTGAGGTAAGAGCAATTCCATAAGTCTGAGGCCATCATGGACTACATCATGAGAACTTCATCTCAAAGCAAAAGGAAGAAATATAGCAAAACATTATGCAAATAGGACAGGAAACATGTCATAAGGCATTCTCACTACTGTGAAGATCACTACTCCAAAAATACTACTTAGAATATTTTATTTTATTCATAATATTTCTCAAGCAAAGGAAAATGAAACAACTTGATGCCTCCAGGGTTTGGAGTCTTGAATTTCTTTCATCATTAACACCAATTCATTTTGTTTTTACATTTAATACTGAAAGATGCTAGGGTTAATTATTAGATTATTCTTATTTACATAAAAGTTGTTACATTGCTCTTAGGGTTTTAGCATTTAAGATATTCCTTTGCAAGAAATAGGTAATATGAATTCACATTAGCAAAATATAATGCATTCATTTTTTAAATGTGTTCTTGAGTTAAACAATTATGCTGAATTAGAAAAGGAAAGGTAACTCCAAAACATAGCCACTGGGTATTGTACGAAAAGCTATAGGGAAAGCTTCAAAAGAAATCTCCTGATGCTTTTAAATAATAATAACAAAAGTGCAGCTAGCATGATTAGTGTGTAAATGGAGACATCAATGTATTTTGTGGTATAGGCACACTACTATATAGAACGACAGTGCTCAAGTAACATTATAAAGACTCTAAATTTCAGTAGTCTCCCATTTAACCAATCCAGAAAGCTCTTGCTTGTATTCATGGGACAGAAAGTGGCACCTCAGGTACTTTCATGATTGTCATGTAATAGTTTGATTGATTGTTTTTGTAATTTCTATTTTTAAAGTATTTCATTTTAATCCCCAAAGGCAGAAACTAAGCTTATTTTGTTTACCCCTGTTTCCATATTTTTGGTATTTAGAAGAACTCACTTCTACTATATGAACTTATGTAGTAATCATTTTATGTTATGTGAATTTGAGAATGTGGTCTATTGTAAAAGTATTTTTTTTAAACTAAGTAATTTCTTCATCTGAAATTTTGATTTTACTCAAGCTAGTTCAAATGATTCCATGTTTTTGCAACTATGTTACCAAGTGTATGAAAATATCATTTGAATATCCTTTTTCTTTATTAGAAAGAAAATTATGTTATGTAGGTTATTGCACATACTTGTTACCTCTGGTAATTTCAGAAGATCACTTCAGCCTTGCTTATTTTTTTAAAAATGCAGGTATCGTTAGTCTCTCCTCTGACTAATAACCTTATGCTATATGAATAAGGGCATGAAAACAATAAATTAACAGATATGGATAATAATATTGACACTATTTTATTGTAACTACAACAGACATGTTTGACAAGCAGACAAATTAAAAGTGATATAATAAAGTCATAAAATTCTGGTAAACTGAGCTAGCATGTTTGAATCTCACAGTTTCTCAGATATGTCACTGAGAGCTAATATAGTCCACAGTGTTAGGAAGAATAATGCACTAAAGCTTTCAGCTACTGTCAGCTATGTGTGCTCTTACATCTCTGTAACAAAGAAGTTACGACTACACATTCTGCACTAGCATAACACTCTCTATTAAATAAAGTTGGCTTGAATCTAAACACACAAGTCTTATGTGGATGACATTGACCAAAGATTTCCAATTTGCTTTTGTGTTGTTTTTCAAAATTCAAGGTAAATAGAAAGGCATGTTAACCTCATGTTTTTAATAACTCAACAAATCAGAACATACTTATGTTCAAAGTTCATGGTTAGTTGTCTACTTGTTAATCCTTATTATAGTCTTTTCATTCTGATATCTCCAAGCTTTGAGAAGAAAGTTATTTTTCTCAGGTAATAAAAATTTTAAAATTCAATATGTCTAGTAATCTAGAATTTGGAAACGATTCAAAACAAAATATTTTTAAAGTAAAAATAAGCTACTTCAAAATTACATTAAATTATGGTTAAAAATGTTTACAAATAACAATAATACAGCAATAGAAACATGTATTACCATTTACAAGAATAAAAATAGGCTTGTGCTATAATCACAGTTATGTAAAAGTATCTGAAGAAAAATGACCAAAAAGGTATATAAAATATAAGTGATGGTTATTTAGTGAGGTAGAAGTACTTTTCTTTGTTCCGCTGTTAATTTTTTCTCAAATTTTGTACATTTGGGAATATTAATAAATAAAAATACAATATTAATTTTATTCATAAGAATTCTCTCAATTTATTTTTTATTATGTATAAAGCCTCATTTTTTATCCATGTTCCCCCTTGTTCAAACTCTCTTCTCCTTCTCAGTCACCCTCTCTTCTCCTCATCACTTTATCTCCTCCCCAGCAAGGGCAGGAGGTCCCAAGGTTCCAAGGTGTCTTAGTTCAGCATCCACTCCAGGCAGATTCGCTTTCCTCACCCCAACATCAAGACTGAGTCAGGTGTTCCTCTGGAGGGAATGGGCTCCAAGGTGCTGGTCCAAGATGTTTCAGATCCCAAGCTGTTCAGTGTTTGTGGTTTGCAGCTTAGACATGCTTTGCTTTTTGCTTTTATGTTTAAAGTCCACTAATGAGTGAGTACATCCCTTGCTTATCTTTGAGTTTGTGATACCTCGCTCAGGAGGATATTCTCCAAATCCATCAATTTGCCTGCAAATTTTAGGATATCATTTTTTTCTTACTGCTGATATTTCTTTGGCTATATTTACTACAAGATATTTAATGCTATTTGCAGTTATTATAAAGGGTGATGTTTCCCTTATTTCTTTTTCAGCCCTTTTATCTTTAGTATATAAGAGGGCTATTGATTTTTTTGAGTTAATCTTGTATTCTGCTACATTATTGCTGAAGGTGTTTATCAGCTGTAGAAGTTCCCTGGTAGAAGTTTCTGGATGATTTATATATACAATCATATTATCTGCAAACAGAGATAGTTGCACTTCTTCTTTTCCAATTTGTATTTCCTTAATCTCCTTTTGTTCTCTTATTTCTTTAGTTAAAATTACAAGAACTATATTGAATAGATAAGGGGAGAGAGGACAGCCTTCTCTAGTTCCTGATTTTAGTGAGATTGCTTTGAGTATTTCTCTATTTACCTTGATGTTGGCTGTCGGCTTCTTGTAAATCGCCTTTATTATATTTAGATATTTTCCCTGAATTCTTGATCTCTCCAGGACTTTTATCATAAAGGAGGGTTGGATTTTGTCAAAGGCTTTTTAAACATCTAAGGATATGATTATGTGGATTTTCCCCTTCAGTTAGTTTATATGATAGATGACATTTATGGTTTTTTGTATGTTGAACCATCCCTGCATTACTGGGATGAAGCCTACTTGATCATGTTGGATGGTATTTTTTATATGTGGTTGTATACAGTTTGCCAGAACTTTGTTGAGAATTTTTGCATCAATATTCATGAGGGAAATTGGTCTGCAATCCTCCTCCTTTGTTACATCTTTGAGTAGCTTGGGTAATAGTCATCATTTTTGAGAATTTCATCCATGAGCACAATATCTATATCACTCGGCTTCTATCTCCTCTCGAACTGCCCCCTCAAAATTCATGATTTCTTTCTTTATTATTATTGTTACATGCTTATACATGTCCATGTAACCTACTGAGTCTTTTAACTATGCTTATATGTGCATGTATCCAGAGCTGACTACCTGGGGTTTATTTTATTTTATTTTATTTCCTTTCAATGAAGTCTTATAAAACAGTTTTCTTCCTTTGCTTTTATGAGCTATTCCCTTTTTGTCTTATTTGTCAATTGCATCTCGGAATTTTCTATGAATGTGAGCTCCTCTCATTGTCCTTTTGGCTTTCTAGCTGTCTTAGTGCTACCAGGTTTGGCTCTTCTCCGTTGTATTTCATGATGGTTTCACCAGTTGCCCTTTAATACCTCACTGTCTCCTGGCTCTCAGCCTATTGTTAAGGTTGGAGGGTTATTTTAGTATCAAACAAAGAGATTATGATTAATATTTTAACTTCTTTAAATCTGATTTCACAAAGATCTTTCACAACTATATCAATTTGTATTGGGTCTCTAACCCATGTTGACTTCCTATTCTTCATCTTTTTCTATACAGCCAAAGTGCATAGGCGGTGTGTTATTTTCAACTGTACTCTGTTTGAAAATCTAGTATACCGTTCTCCTCCTTTTTTTTTTTATTATTTTACTCAGTCTTTCTCCTTCATGTGCACTTTTGTTTTCTTGCATATACTGTTATACTGAACATGCTCTCTTTGTGTTTTACAATACTGTATAAAGTCCTTCCTAATAGCAGAACATAGCACCATGGGAAAGCATATCTCTTGGTTTCAGACACATGACTCTGAATAAATGTCCGTACCTCTTAGGCTTGGTATTTGTTTACTTTCAAAAGGAGCATCCTGTTGCTACAGAGGCTGTGAACATCATGTCGAAGATATAGGTCTTCCATCACCTACATCTCTGACATATGATCCATCCCTAGGTGTTCATCTCTCAACACTTCTGCACTCATGACTGTCAACTTCTATGTTCCACATGAAGTGAAGAATGTGTGATTGCCTGAAAATGCTATAGTTCTGATATTCAGAGTTCCTAGAATGTTATTAATCCTTTCTTTACCCATCAAAGTTTTCTTAATCTTTAACATGACAATGATCTACTAATTGTACTCCACCAACAGCTCTAATAAATTTTATTTTTATTCTTGATTCTGATCTGTGTATAGTCTCTGGACTTTTCCACTTAAATTCTTATAGTCTTATTACAGGAGCCTGTAGACAATCTGCTTACAGTTAAATTAATGTGCAAAAGAATAAGTTATGTTTTGTAGAAAATGTTTAATATTAGTTTAAAACAAATACATTGAAATGAAAATAAGTAATGATTAAGTTTTCCTTGTAAGCATATGACACCATACTGCATGTCTCATCTTATCTTAAAATGGTATCCCTCCATCATCTGAAAAAAAATATTATGGGCTTTATAGTTAGGTGATAATGCAAGAAAAAAGAAATAGCAGATAACAATTTAAAATTAATATGAAATGTATTCAATTTCAAAAAGACTAATTTGATCAGAAAACAATAAATCTACATAGAGGGAACCCAAATAATTAGTGATCACTTTCATATAGCTTCTTGAATTGGATTCACATCCAACTAAAGATATCTGAATTAGAGACAGCTGTACAATCCAAACATTGTGCAGCATACAGAATCAGACTGAGTGCTTGAGTGTCTGCACCCCAGGAAATTGATTTGACGACTATGTCAATTACTTCTGGCACCAAGCTTTCTGTGGGTTGCATTACAATTGCTCTTTTGGTCAGCTGTGATTGCTTCCCCATCCACGCCTATTGTTTTAGATTTATTTACTGCACCAGCAGTCATAAATTATAGATTTTTTCCTATACCATCTGGAAACTCTGGTGTCATGGTGTGGGTCACTTTTGATTACATGCTCTTATTCTCAGCTACTGCCAATGCAGTTGTATCTTGAATTATGAAATACTTCCTCCATAAGCTTACTTATTTGTGAACAACAATGTCACATCACATGTGTTTATTTCCTCCAGCACACAACTAAATAAAATTTTGGAAGTGTTTCCTCTTACCCCCTTAGAAGTTACTCTTGTTTCTATGATGATAAGTTTTTTACCTCACAATTCACTTTCCAATTTTCTTGTTTGGCCTACTGCATATTTCTATTATTGTCAGAGAACCAGATTTCACAGAATAAACATTCTTGTGTACCTGGTGTTGAAATTGAAATTTCCCTAACAACATTATCTAGTCTTCATTTCTACCTAGAAGCTCCTACTTTGCATTATTAACCTAAAATTAGGATTTCGACCTTCCTTTCCTAAAGCAGGCATTAAACAATGAGACAGACACCCCTTAACCTTTCTTCATTCTAATATTCAGTGCTCTAACACCTAGGGTTAATTATTGTAATACTTCTGATGCACTGGCTACAATAGCTTTTGCACTGTTCTTTCTTTAATCAAAAGACACTGATGCTTACCTGCATGGACAGCTTCAGCAGACTACTCTGATTTTGTGCAGATGGTTCACTGGCAGCCCAGATCAAATCTAAAACTGTTACCAAGCAGTTAATATCCAGAGAAACAATTTGAATATTGGAATTTTGTTGAATTTCCCCAGCCACAGCTGCTTGCATCTGACATCTGCTTCAGCTTTGTGGAACAGCCAGTGACTTTGTTTTCCCCTGACAATGTCAAGGTTGAGTTTTCTGTGACTTTACTCATAGCTACTGAATTCTCTAAAGTATTCTGCTCTACCTACATAGTGGAATAATGCACATCAGCATGTGTATAATTGAATTCTGCTTACTCTCTATTTAGTTTTTAAAAGTCAAATATCTGTTAATACAATGAGAATGGTTTCATTTTCCTTACATTTCCTTATACAAGAACTGTCATTGTCATTAGTGGGTATCTCCATGCAACTGAGAGAAGTTTTCTTTTAAAGAAATCCTAATTCACTCACAGGTCTTCAGTAGATAGTAGATATGATTGTTTCATGAAGAAGTGACCTGTTAGAAAAGCTGTTTGTATATGTCAAAAACATATTGTTAAAACTAAACTTTTTTTCCTATATCTCCAACCACAGTACAGAGCTTTTTACTGTGACTCCAAATCTTCTCATACCACCTTCTGTTATATCAGACACAGAACATCTTGATAAAACCCGAACAACATGTCACGGACGATATTTGAAAATGGGGCAATATTCTTTTGTTCTCTCTCCATTGCTCTTTCGCAATGCAGAGTCACACAACCACCATGCCAAACAATATAGTAATATTTGAGGTGGTTGGAAATTTCAGTCACTGCTTGTTTTTACATGATTTTTATATTACATCCAAAGCTGCAGTGTCAGTTGTTAACATATTGTCAGATTTCTAGAATATTCAACTAAGAGACCTTGCAAGAAAGCAAAGAATAATACCACAAAAGCAGTGTGATTTGCTACCTAAAGGCATCGTGAAAAGCACACCATTTTTCCTTTGTATTAAAGGGGTGAATATCAGCCCAGTTGTACTCCTGCTTTTGAAGAAAATAATATCCTAAAGGGTGCTGTTGGCAAGGTGTGATATTACTTTCGATTGTCCCTCTGTTCCCATCTTCTCTTTCCATCCTGCCTATTACAGAACCTATTTACACAGATGAACTATGAACACTTGAACCAATTGGTGTTGCTTTTTTGGTCAGAAAGAGAAGCTACCTTGATTGTTTCCTAGACACATTTGCAGTTCCTTTCATTGGACTTTTCTAAGAAAAAAAAAATCAGAGTATCTACATCTTACCGTCCCATACTTATGAGGTCCTGATATTTTGCTAAGGCAAAAAAGAGAAAATACATTGTAGTGAAGCTGTTGAGGATCTCCCAGTAATATGATTGTTTTGATTTTCACTACTGAAAAAAACATGGGAAAGGCAAATAGATAAACTGATATATACAGTGTGAATATAAAATGAGTGTTTAGTGTCAGAGGACTTGCAGTAGTATCTAATTTAAGAACAATGATGATTTCTGTCAAACAGAACCCAATACCAACTGCAAAAAACTTAGTTTTCTTATATGAAGAATGCTGGAAGCATAGCTCTTTCTGTTTGTTTGTCTTGTATTGTTTTAGTTCACTCAAAGGAAGGACTGGAAGAACTGACAATGTGTCAATAAAACAAAACAAAATAAAACAAAACCATTGGTTACTGGTGAACCTCAAAAGAACAATAGTGAAAAAATTAACGAATCTGTGAGTCAGAAAGAAGTCAAGAAAACTAATGTTCAAAGTCTGCTTAACCTTTTATTGAGATTGCTATTGTACAGCAAGGCATAAAAGAGTGGCTGCTGGGCTCACTGCATCAGTACTATCTTGGAACCTTCAGAGGTCATACCAGTCATCTTTTATTCATGTTGTCATTGGCAATGGAAGTTATGCTAATAGATCTGAGTCAGACACATCGAGACATAAGGAGAGATGGGACATAAATCCCAGACCACAAGCCCATCTACAATCCCAACCGGCAAGATGAAGCTGTAACAAACAAGGGCAGACGGCCACTTCTAAAGCTTTGTCCTCTGTCCCTCAGATGGCCAAATGGCAGTCAAATCTCTAAGGACCTATTCACCTTCTCATTCATTCATTCCCTCACTCATTCATGTCCACTGACAAAACGCAAATGTTAAAGGGGAGTTCTCGTATCAACCTCTTTCTTCCTAATACATTTACACTATCACAGAGTTTTATAAACCATATTTTTGGCAGGCTTTTGATCAAAGAAGTGTGAAAAACAAAAAGCATTTTATATGGAATTTTTAAGAACATTTAAACATTGACTCATCATAAAACAATATTATTTTTTCTCCCTTCAGCAGTTAAGCAATTGCTCCATCTCAGCAGAAAAAACTTGAGTCATTCAGTCTCTGGTTCTTTCTTCATCTTATCATGTTGTGAGATGTCATTCAAAATGAGAGATTTAAATTTATTTCTTAAGAGTATTGTTATTTTTTAGAGTGTCACACTAAACTTGAAAGAACATGTCTATGATGAATAAATAATTTATTAGAATATTTATTTTTAATAAATGGTGTACAAGTCATTAAATAATTTATAGAACAAAACAATTCTCCCTCAAAATAGGGGGTATCATGGTTGACTAATATTTCAAAGATATAGAAACCATAATCTTATGTCCCACTAGGCACAGACAGTGTTATGTCACTCTATGTGTTTATTACAGCTGTTTGTATTTGATGAAGTAAAGCACAGCTTTTCCGGATGAAAAACTGTCAGACATTTAAAAAATACAGACAAGTTTATTTTAAAATTTCAACCCAAAGACTTAAAATTCTAGCTTAAAAGGTATGTTACACAGAATTTCTGACCCTTTAAAGTTTTTGCAGGTCACTGTATGTGAATAGTATGTAACCTGAATTCTTGCCACAGCTGACAAGCTTCTGTGTCCATATTCCTATTGTTTTTAGTGAATCTAAATAAAAGTCAGTAGGTATGGGAGGCACAGAGAAGCAGATACCAAGAATGACAGAACTATGCTTGTCAACAACAGTCTTAAAACCAATGTGCTTAATTTAAAAAGTGAAGTCAATTAAAATCAAAATAACAGTGCAGCATGTACAAATGCTGGAATAATCATTAGGCCTTGCTGAATAATGGAAGAGTATAGAATGTTTTAATGGAACAGCAGGGGTGATACATTACACAAAGCAACAATCTACAACAATATGACAATTGAATTACTTCAGCCCCATTAGGCAGGTGCAGAGGAATAATTAACATGAATTTTTCCAATGAAAAGAGAAAAAATACAACTTTTTTCTTTTCCAATAACATTGAAGTTTGCACCCTTAACCAATCTTGCACTAAACAGGGTCTATGGTGGCCAAATCTATGATTGTTTTTTACAGAAATGCTTAATAGACAATAGGGATTTCTATTTATTTCCTACATAAACTGAATACCATAGAATTCCATAGGGTAGAATTTTAATTTTTTAAATGCATTATGTCGCCGTGTGTTTCTTTTGGTTTTTATAGTTTACCAAACAACAAAAGATTTGCAATAGTTTCAGACTGCTTCATCTGACTCAGGTATAAAAGGCATCCCTCAAAGCCCTAGGCAACATTTGTTATGTTGTTTCCAGCTGAAATTCAAAAACAAATTGTGACCTCCACATTAGAGGGAAAGTGCCTACTCACTCAAATGCCAACAGAAATGAAAACACTCTCATGTTTTCTCATCGATGGTAAGAAGTTCAATACTGCTTCTGTACTTTTCCTGTCAAAATTATCATCCTGTTCTATAATAGATGAGATGAAAATCTTTCTCAATTTTTCTTCCCAGTGCTATGTGCTTAAATGATACTGAGATAAATGACTATGAACATAAAAAAGTAAACTTCTGATTTACTTCTTTGCCATCAAGGAATTAAACCTAAATGGCCCTTCACCCTTACTGGTCCATTCAGGTTAGATAGATCTGAAACACTGACTACTTCAGATACATTTATAAGATAGAAGTTTGGATTTCAGAAAGATTGTTTTTTTCCCTTATACTCAGTCTTATGTCTCTAGTCTCAACAATTTTTACTAGTGAGGTCTTAATAATCCCTTTGCAATTTCTAATGAAAAAGAAAAGGCTGTTACAAACTTGAGGATGCAATGGGTAGAAAAGTTCTACTAAAGGTTAGCTATAGAAAGGGACAGCATACACACAAATAAATAAAGTAAGTAATTTAACAATACCATGAATCATGACACACATTTGGAAATACACATAGCAATGTCTGGAAAAATGATTAGATGACTGTGCCAAGGGACTAATTGAGAAGAATCATGGAAAAGAAATGGTCATAATTATACATTCTGGAAAGCATATATTTACTACTTAATAAAGGTGAAAATGCTCTTTTGTCAGAGGAGACCTCTTTGTTATTCAGAATTATTTTAAAATCATAATGTAAGATTTATTTTAAAATTTTAGCAAAGCAGAGTCCTTCTTTAACTGAAATTATTGAACAATTTTTCATTGTGGTATTTATAAAACTTCTTGGAATCTATGTTTAGGGTGTAGCTTAGATTAGAAAATGGTGTTTTTTTCCTTTCTTAAAGGACATATTAAGAACGAAGTATTCTAGAGTCTGTGATAGATCAGGGGCCAGTGGCCATTGCATGGGCTGTGGTCAGGCATATCATGTTGTCTTGGTGCATTCCAGAAGTATGCTTTCCCAGGATGTCCCAACTATGGGAAATAATTCATCTGGAATGTGACAAGACACCTTGTCTAATTTTGTAAAGATTCTCTATGGCATTTTCTTCACTTGGAACTGTTGTAGAGTGTGTTGATGTGGATAGAAATCACATATTCTGGCTAATACTTGGATCCACAGTGAGATTTCCAAACAGTGAGTTTATGTCATGCAAAGATACCTTCTGTTTGCAATCATAATTTTCTTATTTGAGGATAAATTTCAATATATAATATGATATTGATATATTCAAGGTTTCAGGATTATAATTTGAACTTATTTTAATTTAATTTTTTAAGAATACCCATGAAGACAGTACTTATACCTTTGTAAACATCATCCATCATATAAATAAATTAAAGAAAAAAACTACATGATCATTTCCTTAGATGCTGAAAAAGCCTTTGACAAAATCCAACGTTCCTTTATGATAGAAGTCCTGTAGAGATCAGGAATACAGGCAAAATACCCAAATATAATATAGGCGATTTACAAAAAACTGATGACCAACATCAAACTAAATGGAGAAATACTCAAAGCAATCCCACTAAAATCAGGAACTAGACAAGGCTGTCCCTTTCCCCTTATCAATTCAACATAGTTCTTGAAGTTTTAGCTAAAGCAATAAGAGAACGAAAGGAGAGTAAAGGGTTGCAAATTGGAAAAGAAGTGAAACTATCTCTATTTGCAGGTGATATGATTGTATACATAAGTGACCCACAGAATTCTACCAGGGAACTCCTACAGCTGATAAACACCTTCAGCAATGTAGCAGGATACAAGATTAATTCAAAGAAATCAGTAGCCCTCTTATATACTAAAGATAAAAGGGCTGAATAAGACATAAGGAAAACATCACCTTTTATAATAGTTGCAAATAGTATTAAATACTTTGGTGTAACTTTAACCAAAGACGTATCAGATCTGTTGACAAAAACATTAAATCTCTGAAGAAAGAAATTGAAGAGAATATAAGAAAATGGAATGCTCTCTCGTGTTCCTGCATAGGGTGGATCAACATAGTGAAAATGGCAATCTTACCAAAAGCAATCTACAGATACAATTCAATTCCCATCAAAATCCCAACACAATTTTTACAGACCTTGAAAGAACAATAATCAATTTAATTTGGAATAACAGGAAAGCCAGGATTACCAAAACAACTTTGATCAATAAAAGAACCTCAGGAGGCATCACCATCTCCAACTTCAAATTATACTATAGAACTACAGTAATAAAAACAGCCTGGTACTGGCCTCTAGCTGTTTCCATGTCTCATCCCACTCCTATTCCTTTTCCTACTCGTAATGTTTTATTCTTGAATTTTGCTTACACACACACACACACACACACACACACACACACACACACACACAGAGAGAGAGAGAGAGAGAGAGAGAGAGAGAGAGAGAGAGAGAGAGAGAGAGAGACAGAGAGACAGAGAGAGAGAGACAGAGAGAGAGAGAGACAGAGAGAGAGAGACAGAGAGAGAGAGATTAGTTTTGCTCATGTATATGTGTAGGGCTTACTATTTGGGATTAATGGCCTTTCTGGTAGCTTATTGCAGGAGAAGACTAATTCTGTTTTTGAAATTTTTTTTTTCTGTAGCTGTTTTCTGGGGGAAGATGTGAGATTTCCTCAACCCACATTAGGCGACTGGTGTTGTCTTTGTGCATGTCTGTTTAGGTAACTACATTAAGTTCTGTTTCCCTGTCTTATATAAATCTCTGTTACAGAATAGATGCCCTGGTCCTCTAATTATTTCTGTACCCTGTCCCATATTATTTCCTGAGCCTTAGATATAGAAGTTGCGTTACAGACAAACACCTGAGGTTGGGATCTTATAGAAATTTATATTCTACATGTTGAGTGGTGAATTTCTACTCTCATGTCTTTTGTTGAAGAGGAAGAGAGACTTATATATCAGTACGAATAAAGATAAATAATTAAAATGTACTTTAAAACTATACTAGTCTAATATATTAAAATAATAGGTTGTCTTCTGGCGTCCATAGCCTCATAACACATGAGTAGTTAGATAGATGGATAAGTATTAGAACTGGGTAGAACTACTGATTGACTTTCTCTGATAGAAGAGTTCATGGTATTTCTGTATAGTTGGAGAGCTAGATTTAAAATTTTAAGTTAATAAAACATAATTATAGCTGGTAAATTGCTTTACATTTTTACTTTCTTTTATTTCAAATACTTTAAAGGCTTAAATGATATGCTCTGGCATTTGAAATGTAAAAATGTATCTTAAGAAAGAATTTATTTTAATTATTAAAGGAAAAATAAAATTTTAATAAATAGATATCATTGGTTTTAATAATGTAAATTTCTATATGAAATCTTTTATATATTTCCACACATATTCTATTAGTTACTTTTTAAGGTTTATTAGAAAATAATCAAAATTCTTACCAGAATAAAACCACTAGCAGTGTTTCTTATAAAATGTAGTTAATAATTATTCTTTAGTGCATAAAAACAAATATTTGACACATTTAAATAAAAATATATGTTACAATTTTCTCTATTAGCAAAGATTAGTTTATATATTTTATTATTATATATATTATTTAATAGAAAGTTTAAATAGCAAGGCATAAGAGATATAGGTAAATATGTTATTCTGGGATTAGATACGCAAACAGAAGCAAAGTTCTATCTTCAGAAACTATTACTAAATGTTGAGCAAAAATATTCAGATGTATTATGTTTAAAATTTTCTGTTTGATTTTAAAGACATGTTCCCCAACAGGGAGACTCTAGAAATGCATGAAATGATACAATTAATTTCTCTCCCATTAATAAATCATCAGACCAAGTTAAATTTGTATCTTGACATTAAAAAGTTCTACTTGGACTTGGATTGTGTATTGCATTCATGTTACTACAAATGAAATTGTATTTATGTGAGCAACATAATATTTTAAAATTTTATGTAAACGCTGAGAAAAGGATAAAACAATCCTATAAGCATGCATTATATCAAACATCAATTTAGTTTTTTGTAGAAACTCTTATATTTAATCTTCTAATTATTTCCAGATATACAATATAATGGCACTGGCTATAGTTATGCTTTACACAGTTCTCTCTTAAGTTCAGACCTACTTCCTAATTTATAGTTCATATACTTTAACCAATATCCCCAACCTCTACCTAAATCATCAGCACACACCTTTCAACTTTGTTCTTCCATGAGTTTGACTAACATACATCCTTCTTGCAAGTTAGATTATAAAATATTGTATAAATTTGACATTCTTGCTATTACATTTTAGACTCTTATTGAATTAATCTTTCCTTTGTTACCTTATGAATCACTTTCTCTATAACGTTTATATTTATAGAGAAATTAAACATGTATTTTATTTTTATTGATTACCATAAGTAGGAAGTATTGTACAAATCAGAAACAAGAGAGTTTTATGTGTTTGTTGGTTAAGGTTTCTTTAACACTTACTATTTTAACCAACACATTCCTCTATAGTTATATTCAAATAATAATAAGAGAAAATTAATATGGTGATAAGAGTCGCAGAGAACATAGACCTAAAATTTCATTTGTAATATTCTATTTTCATTTTTTTCCCACTCTTTTAAGGTGTAGAAAGAAAAGCATTCTTTGTAGTGACAAGATGACCAATGCACCCTTGGGAAAAAGACTCATTTTCTTCAAGACTGAAAAAGGCAGATTTTGACACTTTAACTATAGGTGTAAAATTTATAATTAACCTCTAGAAATGAGCTTAAATCTCTGATCAGTGATAGTGAAATACATCACACAACACTGACTATGGCATAGCTGTATATAGCAACACATTTGTCCCCTTTTTAATTTGATATTTAAATCAAAGGGGATTTCAACACTATGCAAGAGCTAATTACTTGGGGCTGCAAAACTGTAAGAGTCAATAATGACAGTGAGTAGTTTTCACTTTCAGCTCATATCTGCAAATAAATCTTTTTACTGGCATAAAATTCATCTGTAAAAAATTTTAAATATTTGTTTTAAAGTTATAATGTTTAGAAGTAAAAGTGAACCAAAAATTGCAGAGCATTATGGAAAGGTTTTTTTCATCCATATTTTATTTATGCCCAATTTGAGAATAAATAAATTTATAATTGTTATCTGTCCTAAAGACAATCCATTGAACATTGTGTTCCATACTTGGTAAAACTCTCCTTGAAATACTGATAATACAGACCCACCATGTTAAGTATATTTCATTTAGAAATCGATTATTGAAGGCATTGTTTGGTAGGTATATTGTCTACTGTCTGTAAGTCTGTAATCTTTTTATTGAGCTTATTTATTCCAAAGAAGACAAATTTGGCATTGTGTCCAAAAATCAATGTGTTAAAGTCAAATAGAAATTCAAGGATTTCTCATTTTCTATGTTTGTATCTAGAGTATTTGCATTTCCAACTAATTTTATAGTACTGATTGCCTTTTTGTATAACTTGGTCTACATTCTTGGAGTACATTAGTTTAGATCATTGGCTTTTTATCATATATAAAGAAACCTTCACATAACTACAAAACATAAACTGACATCGGTGTAACAATGAAACTGAAAATAGCAAATCATGACAAATCATTATTTATCAATGAGCTTAAAAATTTACTAAGAAACAGTATGAATTATTCCTAGTGATGCAAGAAAACAACTCCACAGTTTTTCAATAATGGGAATGAAAAAAATTATATTTCCAAAGCGTCAGATAAGGTATAATAAAATATAAAATATGCATTTAAATATAACAAAATAATTAAAATAGTTTTAAATAATACTTTATAAGAAGAGAAACCTGAATTTTAAGTATATTTGCAAGAAAGTGCTAAGAATATAAGTTGTCAGTATCAGCGTAGAAGAAAAGTAGTATTATTCTAGTGAAACTATGATTGAATATAAAATTTCCATTCTAGGTATATACTAAAAAAGTAATGACAAGCTCACAGGCACCCATAGAAGTTTGTTGCACTATTGTTCATAGCAGCAAAAGCTTAGAGACATTTCTATCCTCTATAAAAAAATGGATAAAATGTGAAATAAAATCTCTCTAGGGAATGTTCATTTGTATGAAGAATTAAAGTTTATGTATTAAAAGAATGTAACAGACTTGTAGAAAGCAAAACCTTATGACATCCCTATAATTTTCATATGAATTTTAAAAATATTTATTATGTTAATATGTTATAAAAATATTCTTAAATAGCACAAAGGTTGAAAATAACATGGAAATTACAAAATATATTCAAATTAACAATTATCTCTGTGAAAAAGAATTGAAAAAGATGTTATAAATATCATTAACATTTTCAATATGTCCTTAATTAAGCTCATGTGAAATATCTATGTATTTCATTTTTGGATTATTCTATGTTTTATTGGCTCAAGGATATTGTAACAATGCAAATGGGATTTGTATTTCTGGCAACATGTCAATTAAATGTTTAGAGTAAGGATACCTTTATGTGAAGCATCATAAAATTCCTAGAAAAATAAAAGTGTATTGAGAATTAAATGTATAGTTGACCTGGTATGGAGGACATTTCCTTTGAGGTCAGGAATGGGGGAAAAAAAAAAAACTGCAAAATTCCCATACAAGCATGGAGTATTGGATTCAGTGTTGGCTCAGGTGGAATCTGTGGATCTGTGTTGCTAACCCAAGCAAGGCCTATATTTAAGAAACCAGCAAAAGGAGGTAGAACATAAGCCCAGATGCCTGAGTGAGGTGAGGGTGCAGAACTCATTACAGGTGAAAATGAAAATTTCTGAAAAGCTCCATGCAGAGAACAATCTAGAGAGATCTCTTCTGAGTATCACCCCTTCTTTGATGCCTGGACTAGAAGAGCAGAAAAAAGTGGTGAAACCTATGCTTCTGTGGGGGCTCTAGCAGAATTAATAACTGTGTCCTAACAACTGTTTCTGGCTGCTGCAATGAAATGATTGGTATATGCACAAGAAGTTTCTCTTTAGAGAAATACATTTGAAATAAAAAAAAAACTTCCAAAGAAAATGCAACCAACATGAGTTCTTAATTAAAACAAACAACAACAAAACAAAAATAAATAGAGAGGAGAAAATAAAATTTCAATGAACAATGTCAATTTTCTCTTCACTGACAGATTCAAGTGAGGTCTCTCTGGACTTCCAGATGCTATGTAGTAGGGTCAGTATTACTCTCCCTTCTTACTCTCAAGAGTATCATACCTGGTTTATTTTGTTTTGTTTGGTCAGTGGAGTGGGGAGGTCAAGATGAAGATTCTCTATGTAGCAATAGCTGTCTTGGAACTGATGCTGTAGAACGGGCTAACCTTGAACTCAGAGATCATCCTGCCACTGCCTTCTGAGTGCTTGGAACAAAGACGTGCCACCATAGTATAGCTTATAATTGTTTTCTTTAAAGACATCAACAGAAGTCAGAGAGTCCTTTAACTGCATTAGGGCATCACCACTGGGACCCTAAAGAGACAGAGTTGTTCAGCTCATGCTAGCCTCAGATGATTTAGTTTTCATGTGACTTGTTTCCAACTGAAGACCACAGGATTGGGGTACTCCAGTGGAGCCCTATCTTCATCCTATCCTGTTTCCATTCCTATTCTGGAGTGCACGAGCCATCATTAGCTTTGCTCTGTCAGAGTCCTTTTCCTGGTCTTTCTCTCCAGCATATTTATTGCTCCAGTATCAACAGTGAGGATATTTCTTCCCCACAGCAATCTCATGTGGCTGCTCATCTTTTTCAGTTTTTATTTTAAATTTTACATTTTTAAGAATTTTATATGTGTGTACTACGTATAATATTTTTCTTCCTTTCTCCTATGTGCTCCTCTCACTTCCTCTCAAATTTATGACCTCTTCATTAATTATTAGTTATATATATAAACACATGTGCACATTTATATACATATGTACATATTTATGTGCATTCACACACATACATATGTATATACAAACATACATTTGCATATATAAACAAGCTGTTGATTTCATTTATTTTGGCTCATATGTCCACGTGTTTAGGGGTGACCACCCAGTATTGTTAACCTATCAAATAGCTCTTTCCAGGAGAAGACTGATTGTCCCACTTTAAGCAGCCCTTAATTTCCCATAATTCTTTATCTGGGAAAAAGGCATCCAAGATTTCTCTATCTATATGGTCATGTCAGATGTAAATGTCTTGCTTTGGTGACCATATTGGTGAGATTTTGTAGGTGTCGTTTCCCTGAAGATACTACTTTATAAAATATGTCCCAATTCCATGGCCATTACAGTCTTTCTATTTGCTATTCCATTATGTTTCCTGACCTTTAGGTATAGGGGTTTGTGTTATAGATTTACCAACTAATGTTAAGCACCCCATTGTTAGGTTTTTGCTGCATTGTGATGAGGTATAAGTTCATGTAATTGTCTCTATCTGCTGCAAAAAAAAAATTTATTAACAGCAATGCTCTAATTATCTGTGGTTATAAGTATTTAAAATGTAATTTGAAATTGCAACTGGTGGTTGTTAGGTTCATCTTTAGGATCCATGTATATTTCAGGAACCATGAGAAGTTGGCTGGGTTTACAGTACCAGGCATGAATTCAATCCTACTGAGTGAGGCTTTAGTCTAATTAGGCAAATGATGGTTATAACTAAGATATGAGTACCCTTTATTATTCCTGGGGAATAATTTGTCATGCCCACAATTTGGTGGTTAATGAGCTTTATGGCTAGGTAGGAATAATGGCTGCTTTTCTCCTTTGACAACATGGAAAAACGCTTTCAGGTAATACAAAAGCTAATCTTCAGGTGAATTCCAGTTTCATTCCTCCAAATTCTGTGTCTGAAGTATGTGGTGTCTTTAGCAATCGGGTCACAAATGGGAAAGAATGGGTAACATTTGTCATAACAGGTCTGGATTACCTCACTCAGTACAATACATACAAATGGAATTTTATTCTACCTTAAAAAACAGAAATCACAAACTCCGTAAATGAATGGAACAATTTCTTTTCTCTTTTTCTTCCTGCTTTACAGATGAGAATATTTGTTCTTGTCTTATTAGGGCTTTTATTGCTGTGAAGAGACACCACAAACACAGCAACTCTTAATTCTTATAAAAGAAAAACATTTAATTGGGTGACTTTTTTATAGTTTCACAGGTTCAGTCCATTATCACCATGACCAGGAACATGGGTCTTACAGGCACATGTGGTACTGGAGAAGGAGCTGAAAGCCTTATATTTTGTAGGCAACAGGAAGATGACTAAGATACTGGGCCATATCCTAATCATAGCAAACCTCAAATCTAGCCTTCACAGTAAACCACTTCCTAAAATAAGGCCGTATCTACTTTAATAAAGCCACATCTAATGATGTCACTTCCTCTGGGGACTATTTTCTTTTAAACCATCACACTCCTCAATTCTGTTTCTCAGTGATAATTTCCTGTTGTTTTTTTTTTAAATTTTAATTATTTCTTTTTAATTTTTTCTGTTAACATTATTTATTTATTTTAAAATTGTCTTTTTTTTCATGTATTCTCCTGCTTGCCCTCCCTTTTCTGCTTCCAATCCCTCCCAGTCTGCCTTCAGCCTCCCCCTCCCCATCCCCTGATCCCTACCATAAGAAGTGCAAGAAGCGCCAAGGTGGGTGAGGTTAGCATGGTGCATCCACTCCAAGCAGGTTGGATTTGAATTCATTTTCTTTCTACTGTATAAGTTTTAGATACAGTATGATTGGAATAGACTTCCAGAGACCAAAGCTTTACCCATTGCAATAACTCTCTTTGCTTCAGGTAAACCCTTCCTGTCAATCTGAATACAGACTTTTCTGGAAGAAAACACAAAGGTATCCCCTTCTTACCCACTCAAGGTGACCCAGCAGTTCTTATCATTTGTCTTCTTTTACACATCTTCCTTTTCTTATTTATTTATTTATTTATAATAACAAAAATACAGCACAGCTTTTAACTACATGCTAAATTATGATCCTTATACTCATAGATAATTGTTGCACCTACCACTCACCTAGGAAACTTACCTTTGCAACAGACATAAATCATTATAGAAAAGCATAACGAATTAAATTGGAGATAACATGTGACTGTGTGAAGACCAGCTCCAACTGATATGTATAACAGTTGATATGTATAAAACAGCTTCTCCACTGAAGGTACGAGGAACAACATGGAAGAAGAGTCAGAAATAGTGTAAGATTCAGAGGACCAGGAAGTCATCTGCATCTCCTAAAATTTCAGGAAAGCTTTACCTTTAATACCTTAACAATATGGTTATGTAAAGAAGACCTGAGAAAGTAAACCAGCAAAATACATACTAACATAGAATTAGGAGTCCATCCATTTACAAAGAACTACAGGCTGATAAGGATACAGAGAATGGGAGATATGATCTTTTATTAGGAAGAAGGAAGAAACCTTCAATTAGTTATCCAATACCAGTGATCATCACTAATATCATATACATATGATTCAAATTATTACAATTTAAAAATTACTCTTATATATTTAATTTTAAAAGCAAAGTAAAGATAACCTTTCTTTAAAATATTTTTGTCTGACAATGCTTATTTTTGAACAAAACTGTCTAAGAATTCTTTTTCTTTGGTTATAGCCTGTTTTATTGTAGGTATTGCTGATCTCCTTTACACCATTGTGTTCTTTAAACAGATCATTAGACAAGCGTTATTACTACCTCTCTTTGATGAAGAATAAGAAGTATAGAGAGGTTTTCTCATATTTCCACATACGTGAGCAATTGGAATCTAATAGAGATTGGGGGAGCTGCTAGAGTGCTTTTTTCCTCCATGAGGCCTCAAGTTTGATTTCCAACACCATACATGAATGAATGAATAAGTGAGCGAATGAATGTATATTTAATAGGCTGACTTAACATTTAACATAGTTCACATATAGTTCATTCCCACTTCAAGGAAGTGTGTCCCAGATGACTACCAGGGGTAGCTCCTCCAGTCTCAGGCTGCCAGTGGAGGCAGATCTTCAATGACCCGTGAATCTTTACTCTTGCTAGACTGATGTTTTGAGGAAGAAGTATATCATTCCAGAAGCTTTGTAGAGCCTTTGGTGGGCTTAGAATTGATTGATCTGAACACATGACTCTTTACGGAGTTAAGGTTTCCGGGTGGCTTGATGTATTTTGGTGTAGACAACGCTTTGGAAACTATGAAGAAGAATCTCTCTCTCTCTCTTTCTCTTTGTCTATGTCTATCTGTTTCCTTTATTGAAATAAAAACTCCGCAAAGACATAGAATTTTATTTTCTATTTTTCTTTATAGTTTTCAAGTAACTAGACTGTAACTTGATATGAAATAAGCATTCAGTGTATGATAATCAATAGAATGAAAGAGTCATTATGAAGCAGACATATAACATTTCAATAAAAGGATCAATAGGTATAAATAAATAGATTTTGTCAAAATAGCTAAGGAACAATAAATTAATAAAATAGGCTTGAAAATAAAATCTGTAAGATTCTAGAAAAAAAGTATAATTTCTTAAAATATAAAGTTATTAGATATGTAAAGGAAAAAGTTAGACAGAAACAAAAGAGGAAATTTTAGCCCAGATGTACAGTTAGAAATTTAAAAAAATTCAAAAGTGACCAAGAAATAAGAACTATGTAAATAAGGGCAAAAGCTGACAAATAAAGACTGAAATAGGCTTATTTAAAATTGAAAATATGCAACATGGAACAATAGTTGACATAATTGTTTCATGTTTCTCTGAACTGATGTAAATATGAATCCTAATTTTTAAGGGCTAACTAATTTTAACAAAATAAATGGAAACAGACTCAAATGCTGCCACATCACCAGAGTGGCAATAAAGAGTATAGCAAAGCCAAGTGAACTTTCCACAGTCTACATCAGTATGTATATTGTCTTTGTCCTGCTCATGTTTAGGCAGTCATGGTGGTGAGACTTTATGGATGAAGATTCTGACATTACTAGGATACAGTCACAACAATCATCTTAATTATGAGGATTGTAGTTTATCATTAGGATTTTAAACATAAATGAAAACTATGGACTTTTTTGACATACAAATAAGTAGACAAAAAATGGTATTAATTAACACAGAAAGTCAGAGGACAGGATGATGACTTCATGATGTAACTGGTAAACCTATCATTGAGATTAAAGGAGGTTGGGTCTGGTGAGAAGCTTGCCTTTGATCTCAGCACTTGAGAGGCAGAGATAGGCATATCTTTGTCAGTTTGAGACCAGGTATACGAGATGAGTTCCAGGACAGCCAGGGCAGTTATACAGAGAAATCCTGTCTCTACTACTACTACTACTACTACTACTACTACTACTACTACCACCACCACTATTAATAATGGTACAAGGGCTGGAGAGATGTCTCAGGTACTAAAAGGAACTGCTATGGGAATTCCATCCAATATCCAGTTGTATTAGGTGGCTTGACCCATTGGAAATGGTTTTCTCTGGCGATATGTGACAGTAAGAAGCAGAGATATGTGTGGGGAGGTTCACATGCTCTCTCTGGGGCTGTGTGGAAGAGCAGCAAGAGACAGAGCATGGCTTGAATTTGCTCCAGCATCATCACCACAGCTTTCTTCTGTATTGTAAGTGTACTGTACTAATATTATCTGTTAATATACTCTGAATTAACCTCCAATTTCTGTCCCACTTTACCTGGTACCCAATGACTGAGTGAACCCACCTGGGCCCTTGGCAGGCCAACCCACCAGTGACTGGCTTACCCTTTTGCACCTGTCCAGACAGAATTTCAGATAAGCTTTCCTCAGACTCTGGCTGCAAATATTGCAGCTACTCTTCTTAAGACTTAATCACTGTTTTAGTCTTTCTTTCAGGGTCCCACAGAGATATCATTGCCCTCTAGACAGAAGACAGTAATTCTAAAGACTGGATCTCCACTTTCCCAGTAGTTGAGGTGGTTGGTTTGGGGGTTTTCTCAAAGTCATAATTAATTGTAATTATCTACAAAGTGTTGGTAATTAATTGTTATTGATTTTGGGGTGGAACAATAGAAATTAGACTCAAGTATCTCAGTTGGAATAAAGAGAAAGTGGAATGGATATGATAGGATTAAAAGGTAGATTATTATATCTATTTGTAAAGAAAAAAGGCAACAATCAGTTTTAGATAATTAACTTTGGTATGAATCTTGTATATTGACACAAATTCAAAGTTATTTTTGCTATGTTTTTATCTGTCTAAAATATTTCTGTATATTAATAAAAATTCAAAATTATTTTTGTTATATTGTATATATGTTCCTACCCAAGATATTTTTGTATATTGATATAAATGTAGTTATTTATGTTATACTTTATATATGTTTCTACTTTTGTTTAGAATATTTTTGTATATTAATACAAATTAAGGTTATTTCATCATATTGCATTATACATTTCTACCTCTGGTTAAAATATTTTTGTATATTGTCACAATTTCCAGGTTATTGTTCTTATGCTATACAACTGTTTGTATTTTTGCATGAAATATTATCTCTACAGCTTGTTTATTTTTACAATGTGAGGCTTTAGTTATTAAGCCATATAGGTTAATATAAATTACATCTTAAGAGTCCCCATGTTTTTAAACTTATAGCCATGTTAGTTATGTTTTGTAGGTGTGCAGAGATATCTTCCAAATAGGTGAGCTTCAAACCTTTCAAAGACCTAAGAATATGGCATTTAAAATGTTTTAATAACTTAGAATTCTTTTGACACAATACATGTCTACTAGTGACAGCAACAATCTACTCCCAAGAGAATGATGGGCAACAAGGACACTTGTGGTGAGACTGTTATCTGTATGCAGTTCTGTAAATAAAGAGGTGTTTTGGTTTGTGTGGAACACCGTAGAAGTGGGTAGAGGAATCAGAAGAGACACAGGTAGAAGGAGGATGGAGTCAGTTAGTCTCCATCGAGCAACCAAGGAAGAAACATACATGTGAGCTATGGGCCACGGGCTACAGGCCACATGGACAGGTAGATTAATGGAAATGGGTCGAATTAAGATGAATGGGCTAGCTAGCAATGTTTCTGAGACACAGACCAAACAGCATGAAATTAATATAAGTGTCTGAGTCATTTTTTTGTGTGATAAAGCCGCCATGCGCAGGTCTGACCTCTGGCCCAAATGGGGCTAGAAGTCACTTACAACAGTTGCTGCATATGGAGTTTGTTTTCTTCTGGGCAAACTGGCATATTGGGCCAGAAACTGCCTTTGTCTCAACTGCTGACAGTAAATATGCTGTCCTTTATGGAATAGCAAGACACAAAAAAAGTGATTGCCAGACCGTGTTAAGACAGAGTAGGACAGTCTGGCAAATTCTCCTGCTTCTAAAAAATGTCTGTTAGAGATTCTAGGCCTATAAGCCAAAGTTGGATGCTTCAGCATCACAGAGAAACCTTGAGTGACTGTCTAGGCAACTAGCTAGACATTTCTTGTATTTTTTGGAAATCATTGCTGCACTTCTTGTTTACTCAGGCAATTTTTTTTTTTTTTTTGGTCAGGCCTTCGATGGGGTTGAAGACTAGATAGTTACAATCCTTTCAAATCTTAGCTAAAAACACATTAGATATAAAACTTAGGTTATTAAAGAAAGAACAACTACTGGCATAATCTATTACCTATAGTCTGGACATCTAGGATGTATTTCTTATTTGATAATTGTCCTTATTGTATGTAAATACAATAAATAAATCCTATGATTTATTATATTAGAATTGGAACCTTTCTTTTAATTTTAGATAAAAGAAAGAAACACTGTGGGAATTCTGTATCATAGCAAGTTGTATGGGATGGCTTGGCCCAATGGGCTTACTCAGTAAAAGAGATGATTGAATAGATAGTCATCAGAAAATTTCAATTACTGATTTATTTCTTAATAAAATTTAAAGGTAAATTCTTTGAAAAAACCATGCAAGAATGATTTTTAATAAATTTTACATAGTTCATAAATGACAACTTATTAGAATCATGTGCATCCCGGGACCGAGTACTGTCTGCAGAATCCCAGCCCACTCTGGAGCAGGGACAGGTAAACTCTGCCCCGGACCACATCCACAGCTCCTGCTGAGGGAAACCCCGCCACGACCTCGAACTGAGCTAACCAACTACAGGGGTCTCTGAAGGGCAGATTCAGACCCCGCCCAGAGGTGAGGTGAGGAGGGGACAAGAGGCCTCAGTGCCTATATCCCAGCCTGGGAGGGAGAGTTGAGCTCCCATTGCTTCCAGTTCCACTCCTGGGACCGAGTGCTGTCTGCAGAATCCCAGCCCACTCTGGAGCAGGGGCAGGTAAACTCTGCCCCTGACCACATCCACAGCTCCTGCTGAGGGAATTTGCACGGCTCCTCACCACGACCTTGAACTGAGTGAACCAACAACTGCAGGGGTCTCTGAAAGACAGAATCAGACCCTGACCAGAAAGGTGACAGGAGGCACACAAACTCGAGTGCCACAATTGACCAGGACCCATCTAATCGTGAACCACTGAAGCCATGGGCAAACGTCAGTGCAAAAAATTATATAATACTACAAAGGACATCATGGTAACTCCAGAAGAAAGTGGCGATCTTACAAATACAAGACCTGAACTGAGCAATGAAGAGGAAACAGAAGGAAGCAACACCAAAAATTCCTTTTTGATGATCATCGAAGCTCTCAAGGAAGATATGAAAAAAAGCCTTAAAGAAATAGAAGAAAATACAAACAAAAAATTGGAAGAGATGAACAAATCTATGAAA
>PVIH01013353.1:0-30294 GCA_004025045.1 Sigmodon hispidus
AAACCCCAGTCCATCTATAGGAACACCTGACTCACTCTTGAGGGAGGGGGGACAAAACTGGATTTGGCCAGGAGTGAAGACTGATCCAAGCATTATTGGGCCAGTGGGACCATAGGACTGTCTGCTCCCTGCCAAGGGAGGGGATGGGGAGTTGCAGAGAAGAAAAATGACCAGATGTGGTGGGAGGGGGAAGAGACCTCGAATAAGGATATGCAGGGATGGAAAAAAAATTCAGAGGGAAAGCTGAACACAAAGAAAATATATGTGTAGTAATCTTATTTGCATTTCCACCCTTGATAAGCCATGCTTATGATTATTATCCTCTGTATAGTTATTGTTAACTCTTCCGCATTTTTAAATTCTTTTTACTGTTTTTTTGATAAATACAAAATAAAGAAGGAAAAACAAACATCTTAAACAAAAATAGAATAAATATATATACACATATAATGACTAGTATAATTATACATAGGTAGAAATTGCATAGTGAAAATAACAACAATATGTTTAATATGCGTTAAGCTACAAAATATTTTAAATGAAGTTAGAACCACATGCAGAATATGGCAATTAGAGTTTTAATTTTTATCAATATGCAAATTACCATATACAAATTACATTACATATATAAAATAACTTCAGATTTGAATTTGTATTAACATAGAAATTGTCTCAAGCAGGCATATAAAATAATTTTACATTTGCATCAATATAAAAGCATATATAATAGTACAAATTATCTATGGCTTATATTTAGCTAATAATTCTTTAAAGGTAGATACAATAGTCTATCTGCCCAACTTGCTCCTCTTTCTCTGTTTTAAAAGAGATTTCTGAGCCTGTATTATTATTCTATTCTCAACTCAAATAACTTACAAAATTTTTGCAGAATGATAATTATCTATAACCCTTAGAGGACTAAACTTATTGGGAGAGGGGCATCACTTTTCATATGGTTTCTTCATGCTAACTTGTGAGCAATGGTATATCTGTGAAATCCTATAAAATATGAGAGTGGTTAGGTGCCAATGGACTGACTATAATCATCTATAACCATTCTCAGAGTACTGGGTACAATCATCTGGAATTCTTGTTAGATATGTGACATAAAGGATAATTATAGAAACCTAACTTGCAACTGTCCTGAATAGTCTATATTTCAAAACAGTCATTGAGTATTAAAAAACATTAAAATATGCTGTCAGCAGTTTGTCCTTGCCAAAAGACCATTGCTGGGCTGTATGAAGGTCATGAGCAGGGAGTGCTGCCAGGTGCACAGCCAGAGTGGCAGGCATCTGTTAAGAGGCCAGAGAAGCCAAGACTACAGGCACAAACCCACACATTCCCGACAGAGTTGCTGGAGCCTTTTTGGCTCAAGCAATTTATAGCTGAAGTAAAAACTGCAACCACAAGTTGATGCAAGCCTGCCAAAGGTGCAATGTGACCAAACCTCTACTAGACCAGGGGCTAGCTTAGAGAACTAAACCCACATGGAGGCCAGATATTGCATAAACATTAACTTGCAATATATCATACAAAGTGTTAATATTTACTAAGCGATATATAAACACTCATGATACAAATTCTTGAAGAATGGAGCTACCCCAGGCCAGGATGCTGATCTGCTCCCCAAGAATGCAAGAACAAAACAGGAAGGGAGGTCAGTGTGTCCAGGGTCTAAGTGGGGTGTGACCATGCCCCAAAAAGGGTCCTGGTACACTAGATATATGCCTCTTAGCTTCCCAAAATAATGCCTGAATACCATCACATGCCATAATTAGGCTGTCTTCAAGTAAAATATAACATAATTTTTAAAAAATCGATCATCCAAGGAAAAAAAATGTTATTCAGAACAGTTCATGAAACTTAAAGGAAATACTTGAATAGAGCAAATAATCAGAAAACATAAATTCTGTTCAGTTTTAATTGTAGCTAAGGTAGCTTTAATGTTATAAACAATTTTCATTACATTACAATATTATAGTAGTACTAACATTCAGGAAAAAAATTTAGGAAGACAACATTTATAAAGGACATACAAATACTTGCTCTAATATCCAAAGATAAAACCCAAATAACACTTTTCTCTTTTGGTAGTATGCATAGCATATTCTAACACTATAAAACTTGTCATGATATCATTATATTATCCAATACCAAGTGGCCATCATTGAAAATATGCATTAAAGTAACATTATACAAACTGAGTAGGTATATTTAACAATATAAATGAATAAAAATATTCACATGTAAATGTTATACATTTATGTAGTAGAAATGGGAAAAAGACCATGAATTTGAAAGAAAGCAATGAAGTATGAATGAAAGGGTATGGATAGAGGGGAAGAAAGGCAGAAATATTGTAATTATATTATACTTCCAAAGAGAAAGTATATCAATAAAGAAGACTTTTTTTTTTTTAAAGCTCATAGAAAGCATGAAGATTTAAGGTCAGTTCCAGCTTGGGTTTTCTAGGATATATGGCTCAAGTATGCAAACTCTTCCACAGTGCAGTCTCACTGTCAAGTTCTGATGGGAAAATTTTTCAGTAGTTTGTAATTTTATGGCGTTGTGAAACAATAGCAAAAGTCCAGAATAGTATCTATCTTTTTTTCAGATTATTTCTCTTTTTACTATGAATAAAGAATTCACATTTTCTATCCTTGTATATCCTTATTCAAGGTCCCTTCCCCCTCCCACTTCATCAGGTCATTTTCTCTTCTCCACAACTCCCCATCTCCCCCCCCCAGCATGGGCAGAAGGTCACAAGGTCACAATATTGCTCAGTTCAGCCTCAATTCCTGGCAAATCCGGTTTTCTCCCCCCAACATCGAGACTGAGTCAGGTGTTCCTCTAGGGGGAGTGGGATCCAATGTGTCAGACCAAGGTGTTTCCAATTCCAAGCTGTTCAGTGGTTGTGGTTTGCAGATTGAGAATGCTTTGTTTTGTTTGAAGTTCACTAATGGGTGGAATACATCCCTTGCTTATCTTTCTGGGCTTGTGATACCTTGCTTAGGAGGATATTCTCCAAATCCATCCATTTGTCTGCAAATTGTAGAATATCATTTTTTCTTACTGCTGAGTAGTACTGCATTGTGTAGATGTACCAGAGTTTGCTAATCTATTCTTCAGTTGAAGGGCATTTAGGTTGTTTCCAGGTTCTTCCTATTACAAATAATGCTGCTCCCTGCCCAGGGAGGGGATGGGGAGTTGCAGAGGAAAAAAATGACCAGATGTGTTGGGAGGGGGAAGAGACCTTGAATAAGGATATACAGGGATGAAAAAAAAAATTTGGAGGGAAAGATGAACACAAAGAAAATATAGGTGTAGCAATCTTATTTGTATTTCTTCCCTTGATAAGCCATGCCTATCATTCTTATCCTCTGTATAGTTATTGTTAACTCTTCCACATTTTAAATTCTTTTTACTGTGTTTTTTTTTTGATAAATACAAAATAAAGAAGGAAGAAAAAAAATAAAAATAAAAAAAACAAAAACAAATAATGCTGCTATGAACAAAGTTGAGCTACTTTTCCAAAGTATTTAATTTCTTTCACTGAGTTTGTATTTATTAGTCTAGTGTATAGTAGAGACATTGCCACCCTGTTATAGTGTAACTTTTTCTAAGCTTTCTTTATATATGTTTATGTGTGATAGATGGGTAATAACAGTTGTCTAGTTGACTACTTCTGGAGTTAAGGGGAAGATAGACATACTAGTGAGAGCTTATCCTTAGTGGGATTATTTTAAGTTAAAGAATCATCCTAAATCCAAATTAAATAAGGGAGTAAGTTCAACCCTAAATATGGGCCACAATTGCTAGTGGCAGCCCACAAAAAAGGACATGGTTACAGAAAGATTTGTGGTTTTTTTTGTTTGTGCTAACTCCCACTGGCAAGTTCGTCTATCCTGCTCCTGAACAACTTTTGTTGGTGTTAGAATATATATTTTCAAGATACTAATGTAGACTGAAAACCTACAGTCTTCTATAAAATTCCTGGGATTTAAGAATCAGATCAAGGTGCTGAGGCATACAGTCTTACAAACAGAAAAATAGTAGATTCTTTTCCTTTCTGTTAGAAGGCAATCATTTAAGATTACTTAATTCATAACTTGCAAGCTACTATACACTAGACTAAAAAATACAAACTCAGTGAAAGAAATGAGATACTTTGGAAAAGTAGCTCAACTTTGTTCATAGCAGCATTATTTGTAATAAGAAGAACCTGGAAACAACCTAAATGCCCCTCAACTGAAGAATGGATTAGCAAAATGTGGTACATCTACACAATGCAGTACTACTCAGCAGTAAGAAAAAATGATATCCTAAAATTTGGAGGCAAATGGAAGAATTTGGAGAATATCTTTCTGAGTGAGGTATCACAAACCCAGAAAGATAAGCAGGGGATATACTCACTTATTAGTGGACTCTAAACAAAAAAAAAGAAAGAAAAGAAAAGCATACCCAAACTGCAGACCGCAACAACTGAACAGCTTGGAATCAGATACACCTTGGTCTGACACCTTGGATCCCACTCCCCCTAGAGGAACACCTGACTTAGTCTTGATGTTGAGGAGAGAAAAATAGATTTGCCAAGTGTGGAAGCTGAACTAAGCAATATTGGATCTTCGGACCTTGGGATCGCCTGCCCATGGAGGGAATGTGAAGATGTGGAGAAAAAAGAGTGACCTGATGTGGTGGGAGGGGGAAGGGACCTTGACTGAGGATATACAAGGATAGAAGATGTGACTTCTTTATTCTTAATTTAAAAAAAGTAGCTTACAGAACACCAAATAGAATAAATCACCCAAAAAATGTTTACCTGGCACATAATCAAAACACTGAACATACAGAATAAAGAATGAATATTAAGAGATTCCAGGAGAAAAGGCCAAATCATATATCCCCAGGCTACCCTGGTAGCCAGTTTTGAAGGCCGAGTTAATCTTTTGGAATAGAATTGAATAGAAAGGTTAGTAAGCAGAGTACCCAACCCCTGACAAATCACTCTGCAAACAGTGCCTCTGTTGTGTTTTTCTAATTAGAGTATTTTAGCAAATGTAACAGTTCTCAGAAGGGATGTGTATTGAACTAGACAATGGTAACAGCGTAAAGGGAAATTTTGGTCAGTCATCTCTGACTTCAGACACTAGCCTTGAATTACTGGGCAATTTGCCTTTTGCAAGTCTCAGTGTATTCATATGTATAATCACCATGTGTTATTTACCTTTATCATTGCTGTGTGCGAAAAAAAATACCTATGGCAAAGCCTAATAGAAGGAGGATTTCCTTTGGTTTTCAATACCAGAGACTTCAGTACAGAGTCGCTTGGCTCAGAATTCATGGGCCAAGAGAATGATAATTCTTCATGTCAATAGAAATACACAGTAGGGCAGAAAATTCTTCTCATATCATATATGGAACAGAATCAGAGACATGGGAAGGGACCACAACATAGCTCTCAAGACACAACTCCAGTGACCTACTTCTTCCACTAATCCTTGCCTTCTACCCCTTACCACCTCCCACTAAGGCAAGAAATAAGAAACAAGCTTGAGGATCCAATAGCCTGTGAGGAAACCATCACAGACACACCCAGAAGTAGTTTTACTAACCCTTCACATCCCCAAACTTAATCAAGTTAAAAGTAAAATGAATAAAAAAAATATAGTTTTTGTTAGGTCACTCTCCCTCAAGCAGGCTGCTACAGATTTATAAGCATATGAGGACAATTTATTACATGAACCATAGTTATTATATAATTAAAAAACAGAGCTTGATATTGAGGAAAAGCTGGAATATCAGAAACAAACTACAGCTACCTAGCCAAATCTTCAGGCCTATCTCTAAGAATCCTCAAACTAAAAGCCCTTCTGTCTCCTGAAAAAAAGAAAGGAAGGCATCTGGGAAACCTCAAAAACCCTTATTCCAGATATCTTAACTTTCTCTTTTTATATTTCTAAAGTTAGGATTACAGTTGTGGATTGCCACTCCCTGACCTGACTTGGCTCTTTGGTTCACTCTGATATTCCAGATTAATTTTACTAAAAATATATTAGCACATATCCCCTTTTGTGTCAAAAATGAAAAAGGTTATAACTAAAACTGTTAAAATAGTACTAAGGGGAAGTGAGATGGACAATGACCAAGTTGTTTACAAAAAAAAAAAAAAGGGATTGACTCTAGAATCAAGTGGATTGACACAATTACATGATTCCTTCATAAGCAGCATTAAGAATACCAGGTGCTGAGTGCATAATCCAATGACTGGTTTAGAGGAGGTTGACTCCCTTCAGCCCTTGTAATTTTATGTTTTAAAAATGCTTATTACCTTCCTATAAATGAGTTCCTGCTTCAACTTGAGTCCCAGCTGCATCTGATGGTCTCTGGGTAAAGAGGAGGTTGGAAAATTGGCAAACAGTGCATTTAACCTTTCTCAGTCCCAGGCTGCTTCTGCTAAAAGTGGTCTAAATTCTTGGAGGGGAAGAAAAAGATTCCCAAAAAATGCCATAATCTGTAGATCTTTGAAGTGTTACAAGAAGATCTGCCTATCTAAAATATATCTGTTTGACCCTGAAAACATATCTAAAATGATTGTTTGATTGCTATGTCTTACTACTAACTTGCACTTCTTTATACCGTAACTTTTAAGGACTAGAAATTTGTACTACATATGCTGATGAGCTGTATATGTTCAATACCTTGAACAAGCACAGAAATATAAGTACAGTAACAAAATTAATCTCAACTTTGTATCAATATATAAAATTTGTATACAATATACAAAAATCCAATCCAATTTAAAATATTTAGAACTAGTAATTGCTTTTTAAAAGTATATCATAAAATCTACCCTTGTATTATATCTATATTCTTTTCTCAGAGTAGATTCAATAATCTATTTCTTTACTGTATCATATTTGTATATTCTTCTTCACAGACTAGATTCAGTAATCTACACATCTATGCTTTCTGCATCCCCTTTTTTCTTTGTCTTCTTCCAAACACAAATACTGACGTTAATTTCCTTTTTCAGCATTTCTCCTAACCATTACAAATAATTTGTAACCAATCAATCTAAACAATGACAATCATGCATAACCCATTTAAATACCTAAAACTACCAACTTAACTTTTGTAAATGTGGGCATCATTTGCTTAAATTTACATCCTTCTGTCTGAGGTAATGGCATCTTTAGAGGATTTTGAAAAGGAAAATGTTAATTTTCAAGTCCTGTCAAGTTGTCCCAGCCAGCAAGATGAGAAAATGAGGACCCATGACATAAAGGGGAGAATTGAAATGTGCTAGAAACACAAAGAATGACACTGCAATACAGTATTCCATTCAAGCTGCATGATTTTATTTTTCTCAGGGGGTTTATTTATTAAAGTGGTTAGTGGAAACAGGTCTTCTGGAAAAGGGTTGGTATGCAACCTAATCTGTGAAATGTCATAACTGCAGGTTATTTACATAGGTGGTCCTTTCTGACAGGAAGATAAAGCTATTCCTGGCAACCTAGGGTGAGTCTTGTAATTGCTGGTAAATGGCTAACAATAACAGGAGGGGAATAGAGGCTTTGGCTCCCAGCACTGTCATAAGAGGCTGTATCATTTGTTGTCCAAGTTTGCATGATAGAAAAGCTTATGGCATGTTTTCTGTCCTAGCTAGAGTACAGTGGAAGGCTGGTTCATCTCTGCTAGCCACCTCAAAATTTTTCTGAGCAGTTTTTAGTCCAAATTCAATCTTTGATGATTGGTGTTTGTTACTCTAGTGGTGTTGTCATAGTCCATTTGTAATAATCCATTGTGGACCTCAACTTCCTTTTTGAGACGTCAAAGATCATAGATAGACATCCTAATTGTTTACTGCATAAAACTGAAAATAAACTCAAACCCAAAACAATGTACAGGAATATGAATAAAATCTTTTGAAGTAATATATATTTAATAAAATTATTCTGGAATATCAGAGTCTAACACAGAACCTTTTGTATAATTAAGAAGTGCTCTATATGAACATTAATATTATGACAGTTTAAAATATATATGATGTTAAGAAATTATATATAACAATTTATACATCATAGAATTAGCAACAATATAATAGCCCCTTATTTTCAGTTATTCTCCTGTCCCATATCAAGTGGCTCTTCAGATACAATACAGAGATATAACATTTTCCTTTAACAAGCATACTTGGGCTTAGAGAAGAAGAGAGCCACTCTTCAACTCCAAAGCTAGATTTCATTTATAATTGAACTTGTACTTTAACTTTTCTATAAATAAAGAGCTATATAGGTTAGGCAGTAAAATTTTACCCATTGCAGTAAATTGGTACCAATAGGTCCAATATTCTCTTACTTGAAAATTTTTTCTGAATATCCTTTTTTCTACTTTAAACATTTGGATATTTAATGTTTTTTAAAATCTTGAAAATGGGTATCTCTAGTTTTCTATAAATACAAAAACAAAACCCTTCCCAACCCTTGTTTAGTGAGTTTTTCTTTAAACTTAAGGAATTGTCACATGAATGGATGATACATAATTTCTCCTTATCAAAAAGTTTATCCAGTTCAAATTGAGTCTTTAGTAAGCTTGATGGTATCCGTACATGTTTTTCTCTTGTGGAAACAAAAGTGAAAAACCTTTTTCAAACATACCACATATCCTAGTTTTTATTCTGAAGTCAACATATTTTGATGGAGATTGGATAATACAGCTCTGTAGTAGGATTATGTTGGTATGTTGTAAATATTTGTCCCTCTTACTGGGTTAATAAAAAGCTGATTAGACAGAAGTAGACAGGAAGTTTGGGTGGGGCTACCAGACTAAGGAAACTCTGGGAACAGAAAGAACAGAGCAAAGATGCTGCAGAGATGCCAGAAGACACAGAGAAAAGAACTTGAAATCCTGTTGAGAAAAGGTACCAAGCTGCATGGCTTAACTGGAAAAGAATCATGAGTTACTTTAAGAGCAAATGCTTAGCAAGCTATATGCCTGGGAACTAGGCCAATCACCATAAAATTAATGTAAGTGTCTGTGTGTTACTGTGGATGTGAATGTCTGCATGTCTGCTAGTCAGAATCTGAAAGACCTGAAAGTTCTTCTCAGAAACCTAATATAACAAATGATGCCCCAACATGTATTAAATACACACAATACCTACATAAAGACATAGAAAACTTAAAAAACAGTCTAGATCATAGAAAAGGAGGCAAAAGCAGCTTCCAAGTTGTGTCTCTCAAGTGGTTTGCAGTAGAGAATAAAGAGAGTGAGTTGTATATGGAATTAAATTACAAAATGGTATGTTTGTTACATGCAATTTAAGCTGTAACAAGGCTGGTTCCCGAGCCTCAGTGTAAGCAAAGAGCTGCATATGGTATATTTAAGGTTTTGATTTTTATGGACAAAAAGGAAATAAAGTCAAAGACTGATTGTAGCAGCAGCATTTTCTTGGGTCAGCTCTGTTTGGTGGAGTCAAGCAGAGGCATGACTTCTTTAAAGTGAAACTTTCTATTTCTTCCTTAGAGGCCAAAGACTTGTGAGTCTTTTAAGAGGCCTTGCTCTCAAATACTTAAATGGAGTTAATGAACATCAGATAGCAATGTTTTACTTGGTGGTTATATAGACCCTAAAATTCCCCAGAGTGGTAATTGTGGGTTCTACCAGTACCTCTGCTAAAATGCTAAATTCTATATGAAGCTTGAATAAGAGTCAATCAGCCACTCTGGCTCAACATTTAATCTTTAGCCACACTTTCACAGATTAAGAGTGTTGTCAGAAACAGGAAGAAATAAAGGTTGCTGGGTAGAGTCAGCCACCATAGTGAAGTCTTTAATTTTTAGCCAATTTTGGGCAGATTAAAGTTGTGGTCAGAAACAGAAGAATATAAGAAATAAGGGATATAGAAGAAAGACAGATTAAAATAAAAACTAAAACCTCTAAATAGTTTAGAGTGTTTTTAGAGATATACATATGCTTGAGAAAGAAATAAAAGAAAAAAGATAAACAAACCCCTTTAAAAAAGAAATAGAGATCCTGCAGGGATGCTGGAAGATGCAAAGGAAAAAAAAATTGAAATGCTGCTGAGAAAAGATACCAAACTGCATGGCTGAACAGGATAAGAATAATGAGTTACTTTAAGGGCAAAGACTTAGCAAGATATATGCCTGGACCATAGGCTGCTCAGCATAAAATTAATATAAGCAGCTGTGTGATTCTGTGAGACTTCTGGACTGCTAGTTAAACCTTTGATCTAGGGCCAAAAGTGTAGGTCAGAAACATTATATAACATTACTCAGTTGTCTTATCTATTTTCCAAAGCCTTTCTATAGCTATTTTTTCTTTCTCATTAGCACTGAAAAAATTAAAAGTTAATAAAGCATTATGTACTGTATTTCTGGGGTTATTTATCATTTCTATCTGTTTAGCATATTCTGAAGAGTTCAATTTTACCTCTCTATGACTGCTTTCTTTGTGTGATTGTATGGTATACCTGTAATTTATAATAAGAAAAATATTGTTTTATTTTACTAGAGACATATGCTAGAGCATTGCCAGTCTTAATTTGTACAGGTAATCACATGATGTCCATAATATCTAGCAAATGTGTGACTACAAAATCAGGTTTTTCTGAACTCAAAGCTGTTGTCCATTAAAATCATGAAAGTGTATCTATTGTATGATTACATATATAATTTCCAATGTCTATATAATAAGCACATCCATCTGCCAAAATTGTGTTTCTATGTGTACCTTTAAGATTACTTCCTAGTGATGATGGAGTTTGATTATAGAAGGATTAGGTAGAACTTCTTTCTACAAATTCTTTGGCTTGTTGTCAAATGATAAAGAAATCTTTTTATAAACTTGGCTATTGACATATTTTTTAAATAAAATCTTAAGGTATTTAGCACAATTTCTAATAATAATTTAACAATTTTTTCATTACTTTGTGCTAGAGGACCTGGTAGACCTGTATAGAATCAGATGTATTTTACATAAAAAAATAATTTTCTACTTCTATATAATTCTTGTAAAAGGATAAATAATGAAGTTAGTTCTAACTCATCAGGAATAAAGTCAGCAGTTTTAGTTTGTAAAACCACTATTCCTGCATACTGAGATTAGTAAATTTATTAAGAAGTTCTGTAAAAACCACTAATAAATTCATAATAGCATACAATTCTGAATTTTAAACATAATCAAAAGGGTTTGAGGCACTTTACTTACATTTTCTAATTTGTTACCTGACTTCTCTTTTGCATATATAGGTACTTCAGAAATTGGAATATTCTGTAAATCATGAGAAAGAATCTAATTAGATTCCAATATAAATTTATTTTGGGGGTTGGAAAAATTTATTGTTAATCTCTTCAAAAAAATTACTGTAAGCTCTTTGCCAAGTTTCTCTTTCTGCCCATAATTGGTCAATTTTTTCAGTACTAACATGTACAACAATTGCTGCTGGATTCATTCCTGTCAGTTGACAAAGACTAAATTTTTCTTTAAGAATCAAATCAGAAATCATTTTCACATATGTCTTTGATTTCTTCCTCAGTTTATGTAGTAGGAATATCAATTCCACAATAGCATTTTAACTTTGCATTAATATTCCTGTAGGGGAAGGCTTAGAAGGTAAAATAACCAGAATTCCATTAATGTCTGAATCCATATAATTCACATGATCATTCTGTAAATTTCTTTCCACAAGGAAACAATTCTCTCTCAGCTACAGTGACAGTTATCTTGGAATATTGAAGTACTGGTCACCATCTAAAGTTTTGAACAAATTACTCAGTTCATAATTTTTTATCCCAATAATGGTCTATAAATTGTAAATGTTGCCTAGCAATTTTGGAAATTATTGATAGTCCACAATCAATCTCTCCTGATTTGCACTATTTGAGCTCTATTTTTTGTTTACTTATTTTGTATCCTAAATAATTAATGGAATCTTCTTTTTATATATTTTCAGGAGAAATTTGTAATTCTCAAGCAAGTTTTTTTTTTTTTGCTTCTTCACACATTCTGTCTAATGTATTAATATTTGAGTCAGCCAAAAAGCTATTATTCATGTACTGGTAAATGATAGATTGTATGCATTGCTTACTTATTGTTTCTAATGGTTATTGTACTAAATGCTGGCACAGAGTGGGGCTATTTAACATTTCCCATGGAAGAACCCTCTATTGATATCTGTTTACAAGTCGAGGATTTAATTATAAATTGGCACTTTAAGGCAAATTTTTTCTTTGTCCTCCTATTATAGAAGTATAATAAAGAAGCAGTCCTTTAAGTCAATAATTATAATAGTCCATTCTTTAGGTAACAGAGAAAGAAAAGAAATTCTAGACTGTAGAGAGGCCATTGCCTGAATCACCTTGTTACCGTTTTTAGATCTGCTACCGTTCACCACATTTCAGGTATCTTTTATTTATTGTTTTTAAAAATCAATATCAAACTTTATATAAAAAAGTAAAACATTCAGAATAGCTAAAAATACACTCATAAAAATTCTTCTTCTTCTAAAGTACATTAGACATAACAAATAAAATCTGAAGCTCCTCAAGCCAGGCTAGACTCAGCTTCAGATAAAGAAATTACATTATGTCGTGGCTATGCCCACAGATTCACTATGGCCACCACAAATTTCTGCTAAGCAACTATTCTACAGTCAAACCAGAAGGTTTTATGTGTATGTGTGTGTGTGTGTGTGTGTGTGTGTGTGTGTATGTGTGTATGTGTGTGTATGAATGTGTGTGAGTATGTGTGTGTTCGTTTTAAATCACTTTACATAACCATTATCTCTCAATGAAAAAAGAAAGCTTTTACTAAAAGTACACTAATGAGCGAGTACATCCCCTGCTTATCCTTCTGAGTTTGTGAGACCTAGTTCAGGAGTATATTCTCCAAATCTATCCATATGTCTTTGAATATTAGTATAGAATTTGTTCTTACTCCAGATAATAATTTAATAACAAATACAGGAAAATTCTAAGGGTAGTTGATTCTTTAATATACTGACCATTTACCTGCTCCAATACTAAACATTCTAAGGCCTACAATTGTTCTTTTGTTAAAAGCCATGCCTTAACTTATATAAACTTATATGTTGATCTTTTCTTGTCACGTAGTCTACATTTTTCAATTATGAATAAAGTCACATTTTCTATTCATGTATACCCGTGTTCAAGGTCCCTTCACGTTCTCACTCCCTAAAGTCACTCTCTCTTCTCCATATCTCCTCAGCTCCTCCTCAGCAAGGGCAGGAAGTCTCAAGGTCTCAATGACCTAATATGGCTTAGGTGAGCATCCACTCTTGCCAGATCCATTTTCCTCACCCTAACATCAAGACTGGGTCAGGTGTTCCTCTGGAGGGATTGGGATCCAAGGTGCCTGTCCAAGGTATTCCAGATATCAAGCTATTCAGTGGCTGTGCTTTGCAGCTTGGACATGCTTTCCTTTTTGCTTTTTTTGTTGAGTCCACTAGTGAGTGAGTTCATCCACTGATTATATTTCTGTGTTTGAGATACCTCACACAGGTAGATGTTCTCCAAATTAATCCATTTGCCTACAAATTTTAGAATATCATTTTTTCTTACTGCTGAGTAGTTCTCCAATGTGTGGATGTATCACATTTTGTCAATCAATTCTTCAGTTGAGGGGCATCTAGGTTGTTTTGAGGTTACAAATTACAAATAATGCTACTGTGAACATAGTTGAGCTAAAGTTTTTGGAGTACAAATGTGTGCATTTAGGGTATGCACCCACAAATGGTATTGTATAATCCATGGGGAGATTGATTTCCAGTTTTCAGAGAAAAAACCATGCTGCATTCCAGAGTGGCTGAACAAGCTTACACTCCTACCAACCATGGAGCACTGTTGCCCTTGCTGTGCACCCTTTCTGGCATAGGCTGTCATCTGTGTCTTTTATCTTAGCCAATCAGACAAGTGTAAGGTGGTATCTCAAAGTTGTTTTGATTTGCATTTCTCTGATGGATAAAAAATTTGAGAACTTTTTCAAGTGCCTTTCAGCCATTTGTAATTCTTCTGCTGAGAATTCCCTTTTTAGTTTTGAACCTCATTTTTTAATTGGGTTATTCAAGGTTTTGGGCTCTAGTTTCTTGAGTTCTTCATATATTTTAGAGATCAAATCTCTATCATTTGTAGGGGTGGTGAAAATCTTTTCCCATTCTGTAGGTTTTCATTTTGTCCTATTGACAGTGTCCCTGGCTTTACAGAAGTCTCTCACTTTCAAGAATTACCACTAATTGATTGTTTTTTTTAGAGTCTGTGTCACTGGTGTTATATTTAGGAAGTGGTCTCCTGTTCCAATGTGTTGGATGATATTTCCCACTTTCTTTTCCATCAAGTTTAAAGTGGCTGGGTTTATGTTGAGGTCTTTGATCCACTTAGTTTTGGGTTTTATACTGGGTGACACCTTGTATCTATTTGAATTTTTCTACACACTACCAACCAGCTATGCCAACACCATTTGTTGAAGATACTATCATTTTTTCCATTGAATGTTTTGGGCCTCTTTGTCGAAGATCAGGTTTTCATAAGATTGTCAGTTAATGTCAGGATCTTCATTTCAATTCCATTAATCCACAAATCTGTTTTTATGCCAGTACCAGGCAGTTTTTATTACTGTAGCTCTATAGCATAACTTGAACTTAGGAATCGTGATGCCTCCTGAGGTTCTTTTGTTGAGCAAAATTATTTTGGAAATCCTGGCTTTCTTCTTATTCCAAATGAATTTGAGTAATTGTTCTTTCAAAGTCTGTAAAGTATTGTGTATGGGTTTTGATGGGCAGTGCATTGTATTTGTAGATTGCTTTTGGTAGAATTGCCGTTTTTATTATGTTGATCCTACCTATCCAGGAATATTGGAAAGCTTTCCATTTTCTGATATCCTCTTCAATTTCTTTCTTAGGTGATTTAAAGTTTTTTGTAAAATACATACGTTACTGTTTTGTTTATAGTTACTCCAAGACATTTAATATTATTTGTAGCTATTCTAAAGGGTGATGCTTCCCATATTTCTTTTTCAGCCCTTTTATCTTTAGTGCATAGTGGGGTTACTCATTTTTTGAGTTAATTTTGTATCCTTTTACATTTCTGAAGGTGTTTATCAGGTGTAGAAATTTCCTAGTAGAATTTTGTGGGTCACTTTTGTATACAATCATATATCATCTGCAAATTGAGGTAGTTTCACTACTTCTTTTCCATTTTGTATCTTCATTATCTCCTTTCATTATCTTGTTGCTTTAATTAAAACTTTGAAAACTATAATGAATAGATAAGGGAAGAGAAGACATCCTTGCCTAGTACCTGATTTTAGTGCGATTGCTTTGAGTTATTCTCCATTAAGTTTGATTGTTGCTGTCAACTTCTTTTAAATTGCCTTTATTATATTTACATATTTTCCCTGTATTCCTGATCTCTCCAGGGCTTTTGGCATAAAAGAGTGTTGGATTTTGTCATAGACATATTCAGCATCTAAGGATATGTTCATGTGCTTTTTTTTCCTTTAGGTTGTTTATATGATGATGACATTTATGGTTTTTGTATGCTCAACCCTCCCTGCTTTTCTGGGATGAAGCCTGCTTGGTCATAGCAGATAATATTTTTTATATATTGTTATATATGCTTTGCAAAAATTTTGTTGAGATTTTTAGCATGAATATTCATGAGAGAAATTGGTCCAAAATTATCATTCTTTGTTGTGTCTTCGAGTGACTTTAGTATTAGGGTAATTGTGGCCTCATAATAGGAATGTGGCAATATTCCTTCAGCTTCTTCTGTGTGAAACAGTTTGAGGAGTAATGGTAGTAATTCTTCTTTGAATGTCTGGTAGAAATTTGTACTGAAACCATCTGTACCTGGGCTTTTTTTTTTTATGTGGAAGGCTTTTTTTAATGATAGCTTCAATTTCTTTTATGGTTATAGGTCATTTTAGGTAATTAATCTGGTCTTCATTTAACTTTTGGTAAATGGTACCTGTCCGAAAAGCTCCAATTTCTTCTAAGTTTTGCATTTTTATAGAATATTGATTTTCAAACTATGATCTGATCATTCTCTCTATTTCCTGGGGGTCTATTATTAACTCCTCCTTTTCATTTCTGATTTTCTTGATTTTAATACTCTCTCTCTCTGCTTTTGATTAGTTTGGATAATGCTTTTCTATCTTGTCAACATTCTCAAAGAAACAACTTCTTGATTCATTGATTCTTTGTATTATTCTTTTTGTTTTAATTGTATTGATTTCAACTCTAAGTTTGATTATTTCCTGATGTCTACTCCTTCATGGTGAGTTTACTTCTAATTGTTCTAAGTCTTTCAGCTGTGCTGTAATTTGTCTAGTGTGAGATTTCTCTAGGCTTTTCATATAGCCATCTAATGCTATGAATTTTTGTCCTAAGAGTGCTTTCTTTGTGTCCCACAAGTTTGGGTATGTTGTGGATTCATTTTCAATAAATTCTAGGTATACTTTTACTTTTTCTTAATTTCTTCCTTGACCCAGAGGTGGTTCAGCTGAGTGATGTTTAGTTTCCATAATTTGGTTGGCTTACTGTTATTTTTGATGTTGTGGAACAGTAACTTTAAGCCCTAGTGGTCTGATATTATACAAGGGATCTTTGAATTATGACCTGTCATGGTTTTCTGTAATAGACTTCACTTACTGTAAATGAAATCTTCTTAGATGATGGGTGAGAGCAAAACTTATCTGTGGCTATAAGGATGATTTACAAGCTGAAAGCTTCCTTTCTGTGGTATAGCTTTACCAGAAAGTAGTGTGAAAGCTGCCAAGAAAGGTAAGCAATAAATAGTCCTATCAAACTATGATGCCTGTTAATCAAAACCATGACTAGAATGGCATGCTATCCCTAAAAATACCACAGTAACACTCATACCTGAACAGTAACAAACAGCTATGTAATTAGACCCACTCAGTGGGAGGAAGAGCATACATGGTATTAGAGACATAGCCAACTATCCAGAGCTAGTAAAGCCATGAATTATTTTTAATTAGATAGTCTACTAGTATGACTTTACTGCATCTGCACTTTGGATAGAACAATTAGTTCTTTATTCCATACTTTACACATTGTTTTTGATTGAGAAAATGTTAGTTTTTTCCTTTGGATATATACAATAATATATTTGTCAGAGGTGTAACATATCTGGCTGCGAACTGTGTACTATCAAAGTCTCTGTGAAGCTCAGTAAGCAAAGATCATTATTGTAAAAGAATTGCATGCATCTTTAATGAGCCTCTTAGTTAACACCATGACCATAGCAATTCATATAAAACATTTACTTGAGGCTAGCTTGGTGCTTCATAGTTTACTGGTTCAGATGTTTAGTCCATTGTCATCATGGTAGGAAACTTGGTAGCACCAGACAGACATGGTATTGGAGAAGGAGGCAAGAGAGTTCTACATTTGCATCAACAGGCAGCAGGAAGAAGGAGTGTGTTGTCTTCTGTATCAGAAACCTCAAAGCCTAAACTCAATGGCACATTACCTCCACTAATTCCTAACCTACACCAAAAAGCCACATCACATTATCCTTTCAAATAATAGAACCATTAATGAGGTTACTGGAAACTATCACAATGTCTCATGATCTAAGTGTTTACACTTATGGTGAGGGTTGTTAGGACTCCTTCCATCTCATTTATTCCCTTGGGAAATCATTGCCAAGGTATCCTTTCTTGTCTATGTCTTTAGCCTATAAGAACATTCAAGGACACAGCTACTGATCTAAAGAGACACCATAGACTTTTGTCTGAAATGTAGAAATGGATGAAGTGTAACTTGAACTCTGGCATTTTGAACATGCATGTGGGGTCCTCTTTTCCTTCATGGCCTTTGGGTTACCAGTTCATGAACACAAGAGTCAAAAGTGCCTTGTGAGCATGACAGAGATAGCTCTGTGAAACAGAGCTTCAAGGAGTCTGCTCAACCTTTTCCCCAGAATATAGGATTGGGAACAGTAGCTCAAGTAACATCTGAATTGCATTAAATGGAACACTCCTGTCGTAAAGCTCCTAGTACAAGTTTCTGTTGTTATGTCTGGAAGTAAGGTTCTATTTTAATGCTCCTAGGAAAATGTCTAAATACCATATGAGTAGCAGAGGGAAAACTTTGGCAGTAACTGCACCCTTGGTCATAATAGAGAGAAGTTAGGCACCTGGCCCATACACTGTTTTCAAATAAGGTCAGGTAGAGAACAGGCCTTTTTTTTCTGGGGAGGTTCTTTCTATGTTGCTGAGCTCAAAGAGAGCTACCAGGCCATGGCAGACTTCAACCTCTGACCAGCAGAGTCTTCCAGCACATATATTTCTCCACTGCTTTGATAATAACACCTTGTAAAGTGAGACATTTGTGAAAAAACTACATTTCAAGGTCTACACCTTCACCACAGAGTTACAGAATTATAAAGACTAATGTGTAAACTAGCTTATAGGAGGGATAACTTTGGTGAGTAAGATGGAGTTAGGATCACTGCATCAGTGTAGGTAAAGTATGGAATATACTTACATGTTGAAGTATAATAATTCTGAGGTTTTAGGACTTGCAGGTCACTGTGACTAGATCAGAAGTGAAAGCCACAGATACTAAGCTGTTGAGGAGCTGTGTTTAATATAATTAGAGAACCTGTAATGACCAAGTGTCCACTTTAAAGTAAAGCTAGGGCAATAACAACAGGGCTTCTGCTGTTTGGGACATAGTTATATATCATGTGACTATAACACCAAAGTCTGAAATGTGAGCATACTTTGAACAGACACAAAACAGAAATCTACAATGTGGATAGATACATAGTTACTGTGGGTCTCTGATTAGTGGTGCATGTTGGGTTTGTAAGGGTGGTAACTGATCCTCTGAAGTGAAACAATTGCGGTTCCTTTAGTATCCTACCCATATTGAAGATGTCCATTCTTTCAAAGCCTGTGTATTACCTCTGTTTCGAATGTCTCCTTGTGTCTTGTTATTTAGAATCTTTTAATACATAGGCACATACTATGATGCTATTTTCTTATATATCCTAATCATTTTCTCTGTTACTCATACCTAGATGTATCACATACCTCTCATATGTATCACAGATATATCATATATATAACTGTTCTTTAGTTTGTGTTTTACTACAGTGTATTGTCATAAGTTTATTTAATTGTTTTTAGTCTACTGGTAGCATTTTCATTCACAGAACACATGTACTATTTTGTAAAAATGAATGTTTGAATCTACTTCTTAGACATCTCATTTGTAATCCACATCTATAATCATTTAACAGACATATTTTGGAAGAAAGAATGTTCCTGTTTGTCTTTACTTCAAATTACTATACTAACTTAATATACTGATGACATTTCCAAAGCAACATTGTCTGTATTTACAATCTCTTTGTCTGCTTGTTTCGGTTTTAAAAGATCATAATATAAACAGTAAAAAATTATTCTTGATCATGTTTATAGTAGTATATGATCACAAATGGTAAATTTTCAGGGCTTATGAGGCTCTTCTCATGCTTACAATGCTAAGAAACTCTTACACATTAAGTATATTAAAGTCCAGTTCCAGGACATATAAAACAAATCAATTTTTGGTATAGAATAAGCATAATAATGAGTAAGTACATGAATTTTTAAAAATGAAGCAATTAATTAACCTCCAATTTTCTCAATATTATGATAATGAAATTGCTAGATAAATTACATGAAAGCTTTTTAATATGAAATTATTATCTAACAATAGAACAAATGTAAGGCTTTTGCTCATTTCATACTTGAAAAAAAGAGTTAAAGTATCTATTAACTGAATATTTAAAGTAATAAAATAAAAGTACAAATATATTTTGAACACAATAAGAAATAATATGTATTTATAAAATTTACTGCTTTTCTTTCTGTTAGTATATATATGTATATGTATATATATATTTGTATATACATATATATATGATGATGATGATCCTGTGGAAGATTTAATATCTAAGAATGTTTGTTATCCCAAATTGGACTTTATCAGTTAAGGAAAAACTAACAGAAAATTAGATGGGTAGCAAAGTGGGATGCATCTGGGGCAAGTTGGAGAAAAGACTGTGATTATGATTAAATCCTATTGTATACAACTTCCAAAAATATATATTGAATTACAGCATATGTCAGAATAGTTCAGAATATATCATGATAAAAATAAAAATGGTTCAAAATTACATTCTTATTTTTTTCATAATGATATTTTTATTATTATCATATATTTACATTCTGATTGCAGGTAGTTGTCCCTCTTCTCCTTGCAGCAGTGCTTTCCCTTACTTCCACACAGCAACTTTTTCTCTGTTTCTATTCAGAAAATGGCAGGTGGTTCATGGATATCAACCAAATATGGCATACCAAGTTACAAAAAGTCTAAGCACCTCTCCGTGTAATAAGGACAGACAAGGTAACCTAGTATGAGGAATAGGGTACTAAAGCCAGCAAAAGAATCAGAGACAGCACCTACTCCCACTGTTAAGATTTCCTCAATCAACCCAAGCTACACACCTGTATCATATAATGAGAGACCTAGTTCCAAACCCTGGGGGTTTTCTGACTATTAGTTCAATATCTGTGAACACAGGATAGCTAATTCTGTGGATTTTCTTGTAGTGGCCTTGACCCCTCTGGCTCCTACAATTCTCCCCCTCCTCCTTTTCTGTGGGATTCTCCAAGCTTGATTTAATGTTTGGATGTGGGTCTCTGATCTGTTTCCATTAGTCGCTGTTGAAGCATTTCTGATGACAACTGGGCTAATCCTCAATCTATAAACATAGCAGAATATCATTAGGTATCTTTACATTGACTTTTTCTGGGTCTTTTGTTGTTGTTGTTAGATCTTTGTGCTTTCCCATCTCTGGATCTCAGCATTCTAGGTAGTGACAGTGGTGGGCTCTCTTGTATCCTGGGTCTCAGGCTGAATCAGGCATTAATTGGCCTGTCCCAAAACCTTTTGTGCCAACTTTACAAGTATATACTGTAGGCAGGACAAATTTGAATTCAAAGTTTATGTGGTTGGGTTTGTGTCCAAATCTTACCACCTGAAGTCTTATATGATGACAAGAGATGGCCAGTTGATGCTATGTATCTCCTATTGTTATGATTTTTAGGTAGAGTTACCCTTCTAGATTCCTGAGAGTTTCTTTCACACTAGGTTTCTACTTTACTCATAAATGTTCCCACTTTCCAGATTTCTCCTACAGTATTCTCCCCCTTCATTCCCACCACCTGATTCTTCCTACTCTCTTCTCCATCTCTTCCCAGTTCTCTGGAAAAATCTAATCTATTTCCTCATTTCAGGGGGTTCAGCCCACCTCTATCCCCTCTTGAACCATTCTTATTACTTAGCTTCCAGGTCTGTGGAGTGTAGTGTTGTTATACTTTACATTATGGCTAATACCAACTTATAAGTTAGAATATAACATGATTGTCTTTTTGGTTCTGGGTTACCTCACTAAGAATTATTGTTTATTTTGATTTATTTCCAAATGTTTGCCTCCAAATTTCATAGTGACATTGTATTTAAGACCTGGATAAATATTCCACTGTGTAAATGTACCATATTTTTTTATTTTGGCCCATACCATGGAAAGTAACCTCTTACCTGACACAGGGTCAGGCCAGTACCCTAAACTCCAGGTAAGATGGCCACATACCTAGCCTGCTCTTGTCCTGCATATTTCCTACCAACTTGGCATTGTCCATTTTCTCTCAGCATAACCTCAACATATCTATCATTTCCCTGTCACTATATCTTAGACCATACCTCTGGTGGAAGCATCCTAACCCATCAGAGGACATATAGCTTCTCCAAATTTAGGTAAGCTTACATCTACTATCTACATCTCTTACAGCTTCCTTAGCATGACCCCAAGTTTTTCTCCTCCTTTCATCACTGTATTCTGGCCTTCAACTATGAAGGAAGCCTCCTCATGAGAGGCTAGATCAACATCAAAACTTCATAAATCACACCCGGTACCTGAAATTCAGGCCTAAGTTTTCTTTCTCAACAGATGTCTGACCAGAATCCTAAACGCCAGAATACTCTCAGCCAGATCAGATGTCATTCACATTACCAGAACTCTAGCTCCCAATGTGGGCTGCAACTTCCTGCTGAACCAGAGGCCATCTAATACTCCAAAGTTCCTGCCCAAAATTTTGGCACAGAATCTCTAATTAACCACAAGAACTCTAGCCAGACGATCAAAGAGGAAACAAAAAAAAAACAAAGAAGGTAACATCTATCAAATAAAGTCCAAAAAGAGCACAGTCAACAACAGCCAGTCCAGTATATATACAACAAAGCCTGAGCATCTGAGTACAAACAGTAACCTCTGGATATACCCACACAGATGAAGCACAACAAAACAACCAAAAAAACAATATTATGAGGATAATAGTTGTCCTTCAAGAGGCAATCAATAGATCTCTTATAGAAATCTATAAAAGGACAATAACATCTGATGAAAATTATTTAATCTTTTCTTTTTACAATTTGAGATTTTTATTTTTTAATTTTTTATTTTTTCTGTATACTTATTATTATTATTATTATTATTATTATTATTAACAAAGAAGTCACACTTTCTATCCCTGCATATCCTTATTCAAGGTCCCTTCCTTCTCCCACCACATCAGGTCATTTTTTCTTCTCCACAACTCCCCATCCCCTGCCTGGGCAGGCAGCAGACAGTCCCATGGTCCCACTGACCCAATATTGCTTAGTTCAGTCTCCACTCCTGGCAGATCCAGTTTTGTCTCCCCTCCCTCAAGAGTGAATTAAGTGTTCCTTTAGGTGGAGTGGGATCCGAAGAGTCAGTCCAGGGTGCTTCTGATCCCAAGCTGTTCAGTGGTTGTGGTTTGCAGCTTGGGCATGCTTGGCTTTTTTCTTGTTTGCTTGTTTAGAGACCACTAATGAGTGAGTACATCCCTTGCTTATCTTTCTGAGTTCCTGATACCTCGCTCAGGAGGATATTCTCCAAATTCATCCATTTGCCTGCAAATTTTAGGATATCATTTTTTCATACTGCTGAGTACTACTCCATTGTGTAGATGTACCACAGTTTGATAATCCATTCTTCAGTTGAGAGACATCTAGGTTGTTTCCAGGTTCTTGCTATTACAAATAATGTTGCTATGAGCATAGTTGAGCTAATGTCTTTGGAGTGTGACTGTGCATCTTTAGGGTATACACCCAGAAGTGGTATTGCAGGGTCCTTGGGGAGATTGATTCTTAATTTTCTGAGAAACTGCCATACTGCATTCCAAAGTGGCTGAACAAGCTTACACTCCCACCAACAATGAAGTAGTGTTCCCCTTGCTCAGCATTCTCTCCAGCATAGGCTGTCCTCTTTGTCTTTTATCTTAGCCAATCTAACAGGTGTCAGGTGGTATCTCAAAGTTGTTTTGATTTGCATTTCTCTGATGGCTAAAGATGATAAGCACTTTTTCATGTGCCTTTCAGCCATTTGTAATTCCTCTGCTGAGAATTCCCTTTTAGATTCTGAACTCTATTTTTAAAGAATGTCAAAATTGCCAAAGAAAAAAAAATAAACAAAGAGTTGAAGGAAATGAACAAAACAGTTCAGAATTTTTAATAGGAATAGAAGCCATGAAGAAAACAGAAACTGAGGGTATTCTAGTAATGAAAAATCTAGTTAAGTGAACAGAAAATACATACACAAATATCAGCCAAAAATACAATGGATTAGAGAGATAATCTCAGGCATTAAGGGCATTATAAAAGAATTAAGTATATTATTATTGAAAAGAAATTTTAGATCTAAAAATTTCTGGCACAAAACATTCAGGAAGTTTGGGAAACTATGAAAAGTCCAAACCTAAGACTAATATGAATAGAAGAAAGTGAAGATTCCTGTCACAAAAGCCCAGAACATTTAACAACATTATAGAAGAAAAATTTCCAAACCTGAATGATATGCCTGTAGGCATTCAAGTTGGGTAGCTTGGACCATTAAAGAACATTTCTGTGCTATATTCATAATTTTAAGAGATAGAAGTCTAATTATGGAATATTGACCAGTTAAAATAAGGTAATCTTGCTACTACTCTATGTTATCTGAAATGTTTGTTCTTCTATATATTTCATACACTTTTCAACTGAAAAATATTTATTTATTGTGATGACTAATCTTAGTTGTCAATTTTATTGTATCCGGAATCAATGAAGACAAGTCTGCCAAAGTCCAGCTCCAGATGATGGCAGGGTCTGAAGATGGGTGGATTTCAGAATGACAGCAACTAGTGGTATCAGATACTTGACACTTTTTAGTTTTGTTTTAGGAGAGATGGACAGAGAAAAGAACATCTTTGTATGCCTTATCTTACTATGAAAACCTGTATTTCTCACAAGCATTATACATAAAATCATTTCTTATAGTCTTTAATATTGAGATTTCAAAGCCTTTTCATAGTACATATATTTTTTAAAGTCTTCCATAATTACATAACCATTTCAAAGTAAATGAAACAAAAAGAACCAAAAGAAAATTTTATGCAAACTAAAATCTAACATGAAAAACAAAATGAGCAAACAGTAAATTTCATAATAACTATAATTTAACATTATGATAAAATCAATTCTTATAACTTACAATCCTTTTCTTAATATTGGTCTCATAAAGCCTTGAGATTACAGAAAAACTAACTATGATGTCTCTAATTAAGCTTGACTAAGGGAATAAATCAAATGTTATTTCTTACTCTCTGTTATTCTATCAATCTACTATCATAAATATTTGATCTTCTACAGAAATCTCACTCTTTGGTCCCATGTATAAATTCGTTCTTTTATACATAACATAAGACTACTATTCTTTCCCTTTACTTCTGAAATGCAACATTCTATTCTTTATTTTTTCTACAATCAGAGAAGTCCCAATCTGACAAGTCTGCTCAGGAAGCCAGGAAGTTCACTAAGCCAAAATATTTCTCTTTGTGTCTCTGTCATAAACTCTTGTCTCAATATGGTCTTTAACTTTATTACAATCCTGCCAAGTGTAAAAGAACAAGAAGATTCTTAAAACTGCTCACTTTTCCCTCAAGGTGGCATGAAGACCTATTTTTAACTTCATAATAAAAAATCATTTCCCTGTCCCTACTAGTTCCATGTTTCTTGTCAAGGGATGAAAGACCAATGATTCAATTATAATTTGCCAACTTCTGAAATTACCTTCAGGATTTCTTAAGTGATTTGTTTGATATCCCATGTGTCGTCATTATTAATACCATTTAAGTGATAAATTCTATAGAACTCAAAATTTTATGCATAGCTAATTCTCCCAGGATATAACTGTAAGTTTTATTCTTAACATCAGCTTTCATAAGAACTATTCCATTGTCTCAGTGTTAGCCCTCAGTGAGGGGAACATAACAGCAAGAAATTCAAACATTAAACATGTCAAAGACATTGGCAAAAGACAAGCAGCAAATTCCACCCAGGTCAGTGAGGGAGTCAGCTCAAGTCATCTGAGCACTTTTACCTTTGTCAAGCAGCAGCTCCAAGATACTTGGCATTGTCACATGTCTTTCTGAGTTTTCCTCAAGAGTGACAAATGACTTTCAGCATATACATACACATATACATGTATTTATATATGTGTGTGTATATATATACATATATATGCGTGTATATATATACGCACATATGGTGTTTGTGTGTGTAACTGCTTGTTTCTGATTCAACTTCACCATGTTGTTGCTGATATTTATGTTACTATTACCACTCTTGGACTGTTAATGATATCTGTTTTTCACTACCATTTGAACTTTGTCTCTTCATCTTACCAGAAATCCTCCAAGCCTTCAGTACCAGGCTGGGATGGCTTAAGCATCTAGCATCATGTACTGAGAAGCTATCAGGATCTCATTTGTTGCAGCATAAACATAACAGCTGCTAAAGTACAATATACAGAAGAGACCAATAGTCTATCTTCGGACCTAATAACTTTTCCTCAGAAAGACCAATCTAGAGAAAAGAACTGAGATTAGCTCCCTCAGTCTTTATTCTCTCTTCAAGAAAAAGAGTGGAGATGCACTGAATGGGACCAGAACCGGTCCTGTTCTCCTTTCCTAACTACTTCCTCACTACTTGTTTCTCTTGTGTCTTCTACTTAGTACCAACATGTTCTCCATTTACAAGATTTTTCACCCACCCAAGATTTTTCACATTGACCTACTCCTGTCTTCTACTTAGACACATAGAGCTACAGAAGGAAAAGGAAGCAGGAGCAAAGTGACCAAGAGATGCAGAGCACATCCATCACTTAAATGGATGACAGTAGATGCTTGATGAGGACATCCCTCCCTGCTTCCCATTCATTATGTTTGGCATTTGATCAGAACAGATATTTCTTTTCTGTGGATAGTGCTTTCTACATTAGTGGAAAATGGGTGTCCAGAATTCAGAAAGATACCCAAAAAGCACTATAATCCAGTGATAACACACCTGAGACATTTACTTAGGTTTGCCCAAGGTTTTCACTTATAGATGGGCCAGATTTCAGCTTATTCTCAGAGTTTCAACAGAATTACTAAATAGCCATTTTCTACCACATTTCTTTTGCTATCTTTCCCTTTTGCACTGGCAAATGAGTTATTAAATTCTTTTTAAGTGATAAAAAGACCATTCAGAAAAACAGAAAATATTAGATTATAAATACATGTAATAATTGTATATACAAATACAACAATGATATTTTGACCTAATTATCAAAATGTATAAACACATTTACTAGCAGGTAAATAAGAAGACACAAAATGACACGTGAAATGGGATGGATACATGCTAAGAAAATTACAGTCAAACTATTTCGACTAAAATGCAGGAAATGGAAAATTTGAATGATCTGACAATAGCAATGTCAGACTTCCAAGCAAATGAAATCCTAGTATCAGAAGATTTGGCCAATGAATTCTATTTATGCTTTAAAATTGTTAACGCTGATCCATTTTATTTTCTAGTTTCTAAAAGTTGAAAAAGAGGAAAAGTTTCTTATCTTATTTTTTATGACATGTGTTACACTAATGATAACTCAAAAGTATTTCAAGAAAGAAGAGGAAAGATTATATATCACTGACTAAAACTGTTTTTAAATTCCTAGCAAAATAAATGGTATTAAACTATACCTTATAAGGTTAATGCACTTTGACAAGACAAAAGGATGACTCTTCTACTCAAAGAAATTAACAGAAAATCTAGGTGTGCTTCCTCAAACTCATAATCCCAGAATTTGTGAGGCCGAGAACAAATTCCTACGTATGTAGCTATTCTTGATGCCAGCCTAGCTGACATAATGAAATTAAGGTTAACTTGAACAATAGAATGAGACCTTGTCTCAAATAAGAAAACAGAAACAATATTGACAAAAGACCTAATATGATGCATACTTTTAACATGATTGAGAATAAAGATTCACAGTATCATGTCAGTATGTCCCATAAAGAATGTGATTAATTTCTACATTTGTGACTTTAGTAAAGTAAACAACTACACAGCATTTTAAATTCTATTTTCTAGCTACATATGTTGTTGCTCAACTATGCGGGTGTCATAAAAGTTTTGCAATAATAAAATATTTTCAAATTTACAATAATACAAATTAATTCAAAACCAAAGCAAATGTGTAAGAAATCTGAAGTTGCATTGTGTTTCAAGCATTAGCTCCAAACTTCGAAACACAGGATATATATACTTTTCACAGTGTTGTTATCACATTATACAATGCCAGTATTTATGTATTAAATTAACATGTCTTTGGATTATGTTCTATTAAAATGTTTGATTTTAAAATTGTTTTAGATATTGATTTGAGTTTCATATACAATAAAAATTAAATGTATTTTAGATCATAATTAAGACTTTTTTAAACAACTGTGACCTGGTCCTAAAAGTATTTTTGTTATTTTATTATATGTATTAATATGAAATTCATTCTCAGAATTAGCAATAAAATAAAAATCTTAATGAACTTTGAAAATATTGAAGATGCACACAAGCAATTTATTTTGAATACTTTGACCACTGGTGAGTCTTTGCAGTTACCACTGACCAGTTCAAAAATCTAGCCTCTCTGAACAAGGCTGACATAGAAGACAATATCCATTTCACAAAATGGATATCACATATCATATCCATTTCACAAAAGTATATCAAGAACTTTACTACTAGAACTTAGCCTAGTACCTCTCCAGCCACAGGCTTTTGACTCTGCCATAGTATCAGATGTCAATTTCTTCCTGTGGAGTAATGACTGGATACCCCAAGAAAGTGTTTCAATATCTGGATAACAGACTTGTCACTTTGGCAAAAGTGCTATTATCTTCTTTAGTTTGAACTCTTAAACACAGGTCAAAAGCTTTGTATGACAGTTGATGGTAGTTCTGTCTATCTGTAAACTGCCTAGCACCTTCACATTTATAAGGGCTAGCCAGCTATGAGGAAATTTCAGCCCAGTTCTAACTTGGTTTCTCTGTCCTGCTAATAAACTGTGTAGTATCATCAGGTAAAGAACACTATATTTAGGATGGCATTTAGCAATGATTGACAACCAATACCAATGACAATTATCTTTATTGCTTTGGAAGGCTTCTGGGCATCTCTAATCCTCAATATGTATAGGGAGTAGTTCATATCAGCTACTTGGATTGCAGTGTTAATAACCTGTGAATTCTTGGAGAATGTTTAGTCAACCATATTCTTCTATGGACATTTTCTTGCATTGTAACCACTGGAAAGGTTTGAATTTTCTTGTAAAAAACTTGTAAACGTCTTCTGGTAAACAACGCTAATGAAAATGATTGAGTCAAAAAATAAGAACACAAATGCAGAAGGGGAAGTAGTTGAAAAGGAGAAAGGTTTACTTGGCATTTTAAGATTACATGAGAGTGTAATATGTTGACAATTATTGAAATAAGTTACTTACATCCATGAAAACTATACAATAAAATGCATTATTGCATATAATTAATATGCAAACAAAATTATAAACAAAGTGATAGAAAACAAAACAAAGGCACTATTCCATCTTGCAGTCTTATTTATTTAGTCAAGATTATATTCTTCACAAAACAAAAGACCACATTTAGTATCTTAGTATGCAAATTTGGTTTTATTCATAATTTCATAAATACTCAAGTTTTGATTTAAGGATTTGCTTAGTAACTAATGTCTAGAAAATATTTTATTAATTATTCTATGTAAATATATATCTAGGTTTGATTAAAATTTTATTTGGAGAAAAAGAATGAAGAACAGATACGTTTAAAAATAGCCGCTGTGGGGACCAGGTATGTTCTACAGAGTCCCAGCACACTCTGTAGCAGGGGCAGATAAAGTCTGCCTGTCACCATACCCACAGCAGCTACTGAGGGAATTTGCATGGCTACCCACCTCCACCTGAGCGAACAGATAACTACAGGGGTCCCTGGAGTTCAGACTCAGACCCCACCCAGAGGTGAGGAGGGGTCATTAGGACCAAGCTCCTATATCCCAGCCAGGGAGAGAGAATAGAGTTCCCATCAGTTCTGGTTCCGCTTCCGGGACCAGGTGCTGTCTGCAGAGTCCCACTGCACTCTGTAGCAGGAGCAGATAAAGTCTGCCTGTCACCATACCCACAGCTGCTACTGAGGGGATTTGCGAGGCTATCAATCTTGACCACCAACTGAGTGAACAGATAACTTCAGGGGTCTCTGAAGGGCAGATTCAGACCCTGCCAAGAGAGGTGACAGGAGGCACAGAAGACTGAGTGCCACAACTGACCAGGAGCCATTTAATCATGGACCACTGAAGCCATGGGAAAACGTCAGTGCAAAAAAATACATAATAATACAAAGAACAACATGGTATCTCCAGAAGAGAGTGGTGATCTTGCAAATACAAGACCTGAATTGAGCAATGAAGAGGAAACAGAAGGAAGCAACACCAAAAATTCCTTTTTGATGATCATCGAAGCTCTCAAAGAAGATATGAAAAATAGCCTTAAAGAAATAGAAGACAATACAAACAAAAAAAAATGGAAGAGATGAACAAATCTAAGAAAGAAACATGCCAGGAACTAGAAGCTGAAATGGAAACAATAAAAAAGCCACAAAATGAGGCAAAGATGGAAATACAAAGTCTGAAGAAAAAAGCTAGAACCACAGACACAAGCATAAGAAACAGAGTTCAAGAGATGGAAGATAGAATCTCTGAAGTGGAAGATTCAGTAACACAAAAAG
>PVIH01013353.1:30394-58933 GCA_004025045.1 Sigmodon hispidus
ACTCAAAATGTTCAAGAAATCTGGGACACCATGAAAAGACCTAATTTGAGAATAATAGGAATAGAAGAAGGAGAAGAATACCAGCTCAAAGGCACAGATAATGTTTTCAATAAAATCATAGAAGAAAACTTCCCTAACCTGAAGAAGGAAATGCCTATAAAGATACAAGAAGCTTACAGAACACCAAATAGATATGACCACCCAAAAAGTCAGTGTGCCACATTGTAATCAAGACACAAAACATAAAGAACAAAGAAAAATTGTAAGAGCTGCAAAAGAAAAGGGCCAACTCACATAAAAAAGGCAGACCCATCAGAATAACACCTGACTATTCAATAGAAACGATGAAAGCTAGAAGGGCTTGGTCAGAAGTTATACAGATGCTGAAACAGCATGGCTGCCAAACTAGAATACTATACCCTGCAAAATAATCAATCATCATAGATGGAGTAAACAAGGTATTTCAGGACAAAGTCAGACTGAAAGAATATCTATCTACCAATCCAGCACTACAGAGAGTATTAGAGGGAAAACTCCAACCTAAGGACTCCAGATACACCCACGAAATCAAAAACAATCAATATTCCACAGAAGAATACCCTAGAGAAAGGAAATACAAACAAGTTACCACCAAAAATGGCAGGAAATATGAATCAATGGTCACTAATTTCCCTTAATATCAATGGACTCAACTCTCCTATAAAACGTCACACACTAACAAGATGGATACAACAAAAGAAGCCATCCTTCTGTTGCCTACAAGAAACACAGTTCAACTGCAAAGACAGACATAGGCTTAGAATAAAGAGCTGGGAAAAGATTTTCCAGTCAAACGGTCCTAAGAAACAAGCAGAGGTTACAATCCTAATATCTCACAAAGTAGACTTTAAGCTAAAAGCAATTAAAAGGGACCAAGATGGTCACTACTTATTCATCACAGGAAAAATTGGTCAAGAGGAGATTTCAGTCTTAAATATTTACGCCCCTAATATAAGGGCACATATTTATGTAAAAGAAACACTGCTAAATCATGAATCCCACATCAATTATTACACCCTAATAGTGGGAGACTTCAATACCCCACTTTCAACCCTGGATAGATCAACCAGATAGCATCTCAACAGAGAAATAAGGAGTCTAAAAGAGGTTATGATGCAAATGGATTTAATAGATATCTACAGAACCTTCCACCCAAAGGCAAAGGAATATACATATTTCTCAGCTCTCATGGAACTTTCTCCAAAATCGACCACATAATTGGTCATAAGGCAAATATCAACAGATACAAAAAAATGGAAATAATCCCTTGTAACATATCAGACCACCTGGGCCTAAAGTTAGAGTTCAACAACATCAAAACCGAAAGAAATCCTACCAACTCTTGGAAATTAAACATCACTCAGCTGAACAATCTCTGGGTCAAGGAAGAAAATAAGAAAGAAATAAAAGTCTTCCTAGAATTCAATGAAAATGAATATACAATGCATCCAAACTTGTGGAACACAATGAAAGCAGTCTTAAAAGGAAATTAATAGCTCTAGATGCCTATATGAAAAACCTAGAGAAATCCCACACTAGAGACCTAACAGTGCAGCTGAAAGCCTTAGAACAATTAGAAGTGAACTCACCTAGAAGGAGTAGATGGCAGGAAATAATCAAACTTAGACCTGAAATATATACAATTGAAACAAAAAGAACAATACAAAGAATCAATGAATCTAAGACTTGGTTCTTTGAGAAAGATAGCAAGATAGAAAAGCCCTTAACCAAACTAATCAGAAAACAAAGAGAGAGTGTTCAAATAAACAAAATCAGAAAAGAAAAGGGGGACATAACAATAGACCCCCAGGAAATACAGAGAATTATCAGATCATATTTTGAAAATCTGTATTTCACAAAACTGGAAAAACTAGGAGAAATGGACAGCTTTCTGGACAGGTACTGCCTACAAAAATTAAATGAAGATCAGATTAATTACCTAAACAGGCCTATAACCCTTAAGGAAATTGAAGCTGTCATTAACCCTCCCCCTAAAAAATAAAAGCCCTGGTCCACATGGTTTCAGTGCTGAATTCTACCAGACATTCAAAGAAGAATTGCTACCTTTACTCCTCAAACTATTTCACACAGTAGAAACTGAAGGAATATTGCCAAATTCCTTTTATGAGGCCACAATCACCCTTACACCAAGACACTCAAAGACACAACAGAGAAGGAGAATTACAGACCAATTTCCCTCATGAATATTGATGGGAAAATTCTCAACAACATTTTGGCAAGCCGTATACAACAATGTATAAAAGATATCATCCACCACGACCAAGTAGGCTTCATCCCAGAAATGCAGGGCTGGTTCAACATACGAAAAACTGTAAATGTTTTCAAACATATAAACAAACTCAAGGAACAAAACCACATGATCATATCCTTAGATATGGAAAAAGCCTTTGACAAAATCCAACACTCCTTTATGATTAAAGCCCTGGAGAGATCAGGAATACAGGGAGAAAACCTAAATATAATAAAGGTGATTTACAAGAAGCAGACAGCCTGTATCAAACTTAATGGAGGAAAACCCAAAGCAATCCCACTAAAGTCAGGAACTAGACAAGGATGTCCTCTCTCCCCTTATCTATTCAATATAGTTGTTGAAATTTTAGGTAAAGCAATAAGGGAATGAAAAGAGATCAAGGGGATACAAATTGGAAAAAAAGAAGTAAAGCTATCTCTATTTGCAGATGATATGATTGTATACATAAGTGACCCACAAAATTCTTCCAAGGAACTGCCACAGCTGATAAACACCTTCAGCAATGTAGCAGGATACAAGATTTACTCAAAGAAATCAGTAGCTCTTATATACACTAAACATAGAAGAGATGAAAGAGAAATAAGTGAATCATTACCCTTTATAATAGCTGCAAATATTATTAAATACCTTAGAGTAACTATAACCAAAGAAGTAACAGACCTATTTGACAAAAATTTTAAATCACTGAAGAAAGAAATTGAAGAGGATATCAGAAAATTGAAAGCTCTCCCATGTTCCTGGATTGGTAGGATCAACATAGTAAAATTGGCAATTCTACCACAGGCAATATACAGATTCAATGCACTGCCCATCAAAATCCCAACAAAATATTTTTGGAATTGAAAGAATATTACTCAATTTCATTTGGAATAACAGGAAAGCCAGGATTGCCAAAACAATTTTACTCAACAAAAGAACCTTAGGAGATATCACCATCCCTGACTTCAAGCTATACTATAGAGCTACGGTAGTAAAAACAGCCTGGTACTGGCATAAACACAGATTTGTGGACCAATGGAATAGAATTGAGGATCCAGACATTAACCCAAAAACCTATGAACACCTGATCTTTGACAAAGAGGTCCAAAACATTCAATGGAAAAAAGATAGTATATTTAACAAATGGTGTTGGCATAGGTGGATGGAAGTGTGCAGAAAAATGCAAATAGATCTGAGCCTGTCACCCTGCACAAAACTCAAATCCAAGTGGATCAAAGACCTCAACTTAAATCCAGCCACTTTGAAATTGATAAAAAATGAAAGTGGGAAATACACTTCTACAAATTGGCACAGGCCATCACTTCCTAAATATAACACCAGTGTTACAAGCACTAAGACCAACAATTAATAAGTGGGATCTCCTGAAGCTAGGAAGTTTCTGCAAAGCCAAGGACACTGTCAATAGGACAAAACGAAAGCCTACAGAATGGGAAAAGATTTTTACCAACCCTACAAGTGATCGAGGACTGATCTCTAAGATATATAAAGAGCTCAAGAATCTAGAGCCCAAAACCTTGAAGAATCCAATCAAAAAATGGGGTACAGATCTAAAAAGGGAATTCTCAGCAGTGGAACTACGAATGGCTGAAAGGTACATGAAAAAATGCTCTTCATCTTTAGCCATCAGAAAAATGCAAATCAAAACATCTTTGAGATACCACCTAACACCTGTTAGATTGGCTAAGATAAAAGGCACAGATGACAGCCTATGTTGGAGAGGATGCACAGCAAGGGGAACACTCCTCTATTTTTGGTGGGAGTGTAAGCTTGTTCAGCCACTTTGGAATGCAATATGGTGGTTTCTCAGAAAATTGAGAATCAATCTCCCCAAGGACCCAGCAATACCACTTCTGGGTGTATACCCAAAAGAGGCACAGTCACACTCCAAAGGTATTAGCTCAATGATGTTCATAGCAGCATTATTTGTAATAACAAGAACCTGGAAACAACCTAGATGTCCCTCAACTGAAGAATGAATTAGCAAACTGTGGTACATCTACACAATGGAACACTACTCAGCAGTAATAAAAAACGATATCCTAAAATTCACAGGCAAATGGATGGATTTGGAGAATATCCTCCTGAGCGAGGTATCACGAACTCAGAAAGATAAGCATGGGATATACTCACTCATTAGTGGTCTCTAAACAAACAAACACGAAAAAAGCCAAGCATGCCCAAGTGGCAAACCACAACCACTGAACAGCTTGGGATCAGAAACACCCTGGACTGACCCTTCGGACCCCACTCCAACTATAGGAACACCTGACTCACTCTTGAGGGAGCGGGGACAAAACTGGATTTGGCCAGGAATGGAGACTGATCCAAGCATTATTACGTCATTGGGACCATAGGACTATCTGTTCCCTGCCCAGGGAGGGGATGGGGAGTTGTGGAGTAGAAAAATTGACCTGATGTGGTGGGAGGGGGAAGGGACCTTGAATAAGGATATACAGGGATGGAAAAAAAATTCAGAGGGAAAGCTGAAGACAAAGTCAATATATGTGTAGCAATCTTATTTGCATTATCTCCCTTGATAAGTCATGCTTATGATTTTTATCTTCTTTATAGTTATTATTAACTTTTCAGCATTTTAAATTCATTTTACTGTTTTTTTGATAAATACAAAATAAATAAATAAAAAAAGCTGGAAGACTATTTGATGAATAAAAGTTCAGTTTTGTGGAATAAAAGGAAAAAAAAAAAGGAAAGCTGCTGTAAGGAAGGCCACATTAAGAAGAGCCATCAACTCACATACATGATGTCAAAAATTTGAAAAATTTGCAACACATATCAGGTACATGCAAGAATGTCAAACTTGCTACATTTACATTTATTCACCATATTGTTGGAAGTTCTAGAACTTGGATGTTATATAAATAAACTAGGTAAAATAAATGTGTAAAAGTAGAAAAGCCTAATGAGGTAAATTCAAATGTAAAACAACTTAATCATTTCCAACAAGCAAAGCCTAGTAGGACTAATATCAAAACTTCATAGTGACCAAGAAAACTAAAAAATCAGTGTATTTCCCATATAAAAACAAATAGCATTTCTCTCTGTATGTTTTTTCAGAAATTAAAATTTAAAATTCTTCATGAAAATTAAAATTTAATAATAAGACATATCTCTTATAACAAAGCTTCTGTAAATAAGGAACAGAAAATGATCTTAGATAACAACATACATCATTGAATTAAGACATATTACACAAGTAATTCTATTTACAGTTATTTTTTAAGACATGTATTGTATAAAATAGCAAACCTCTAACTTGTACATGGGATGCTATAGCACTTTATTTCTGTATTGGGTCATTGAATGTCATTGGAATGCCACTGCATTCTCTTTGCATTTCTTCTGCTATTGACAAACATTGTAGAGTCACAGTTCAGTGAGAGCGGAATCTCAGCAATAGTTTGATGGTTCTGACATCCACTCAACTACTTCTGGCCAAAAGAGCTGTGTTGCTATAGCTAATCTCATGTTCACAGTACAAGAAATTTTTCAAGAAGGGAAAGAAAATTTTATAGATAATATCCAAATAAGATATTTTACCAAAACTCTTCAATCTGTAGCCAAAAGATATATATATATATATATATATATATATATATATATATATATATATATATATATAAAGAAAAATTATTCAGTCTTTAGAGTTGTCACTTTAAGAAGATAGATACAAAATAAAAACCCAACATAACATCAAGAAATATTGCTTATGTTGCTTATATTTTGTTATCCATGTTAAATTCAAATCTGAATTCCAAGATATTTCTTCCTGAAAAAAATTGTAACAATCAACACAAGTCCTATGATCAAATAAGTTTTCATTTATTCATTAATCTTAGATAAATATTTTTTAATTTTTTTCATTTCAAAGGGTTTTTTTTCTGTTTTACATGCCAACCACAGTTCTCTTTCCTTCCCTCTTCCCATCTACCCCAAAATTTTCCCTCACCTGACACCCCTATCCACTCTTCAAAAAGGGTAGGGCCTTTCATGAGGAGTCTTCAAAGTCTGTCATATGTAGCTAGGCCAGGACCAAGCCTTCCCTGTTCTATAAAAGTTGAGTAAGGTATCTCTTTATAGGAAATGGACTCCCAAAAGCCAGTTCACAGACTTGGATTGAATCTTGTTCCCAGTTCCAGAGGCCCCACAAACTGCCCATGTTATATAACTGCCATGCACATTCAGATGGTCTAGGTTAGTCACATGCAGATTCCCCAGCTGTCAATCCAGTGTCAATGAGCTCCCAATAGCTTGGATCAGCTATTTCTGTGGTTTTCCCCATCATGATATTAGCATCTTTGTTTATATAATCTCTTTTCTTTCTCTTCAACAGGACTGGGAGCTCAGCTAACTACTTATCTGAGGATCTCTGGATCTGCTTCCATTTTTTTTTGAAATTTGTTGAAAGAATATATTAAGCAAAGTTTAAAAGTTTGAGCAAACATCACAATTGTCGCTTTAAAGTATAAGTGTGATGGGTTTATTAATACATCTTTAATATTTGGTTCTCTGAGTTTGACTCTGTATTGATAATTTATTCATAAGCAATTAAACATTTAAGAAAATACAAGATACTTGATTTAAAGGATTGCTATGTAGCAACAATACTCAATAACTAACAAGAATTTTAAAGAGAATTGCAATTGAGGATGGGGGGATGCCTGAGCAGTTAAGAGTATTGTCAACTCTTTTTAAGTACTCAGGTAGGATTCCAAACAACACATTATCTCATAACCATTTCTAACACAGTTTCCAAATGATTTAACACACCTTTAGATCTTGAGTGACAGTGGTCATGTACGTGGTACATATATTCTCATATAGGCAAGTCATACATACATACATTTTTTAAAATATTAAAGAAGCTTGCAACATATCATTTAACTAGCAAGTATTTCTTTGTTTAATATGCATTTGATTTTTAAAGACACTTGTTGTTTATTTTCTTTTTGGTTCTCAAATGTTCATTTTAATTAGTTTTCAAAAGCTCCTTATTTCCACTTTGTTGAAATAAATCAATTCAGTCTCCGTGAATCCAGTAAAATGAGAGATTTTGCACCAAAAGATGTAGTGGAGTATTATATATTTTCTACAAGTTGGAAGATAACAAAACTTTAGAATAGAAGTTCAGAGTTTGTATTTGTATGTACATATACATTCCTGAATATAGTCATTTGTGTCCATATAAAGTATGTGGAAATTTGAATAAAAATTGATCTCATAGGTTCATGTATTTGAGTAGCATTCTTAGAGAGCTTTTAGGCAGTGTATCCAACCAATAATGGAGGTGGTGCCTAAATAGGACTTCCCCTGTAATCAAGTGAATGACCACCTAGTTGCTTTTACTATCACCATGTAAATCTCTTACACATTTGTAATCCTATACTGAAATTCATGCTTTAAATACTCAGAAATCAAAAAGTGTTCTTAAAAAAAATCACTACCCTCCCTACTGAAACCATTCTAAAAGTTTTCTATAATACATATCATTACCTCTAATACAAACCAACTAATTTTTGTAAGTGCATTTACAGCTTACATTGTGTAATCCTGTATACTCATTTACTGTAATAAAACTCTTAGCATTAGCCTGAAATGCCCTAAAAGATATGATCATTATCCGTATCAGTATTTAAGGCTCTTTTACCTCTAACTACACTGTGCTCTTTAAAGTATTTGGAGGAAAATTAGCTTACTTATGTTAAAGGACCTATGAACTTGAGGCAGTCTCTCTGTTCAAAATCTTTCTGAAACAGATTGTCCAAAATCTTTCTGAAACAGATTGTCTTTTATTCATCATCTGACCATTCAGATTTAAGCAGTTAAACTTCTCAGTTCACCTGTCAGTCTCTTATACAAAAGATTTCTTTTGCCTTTATGCAGTGTAGACAGATTCTCCTTCAGCTTCCAGTACAGATATAACATTGTCTAGTTTTATTTCACCACAATTATTTTAATTATAATAGAACTTCATCATTTTCTGCCACTCCGTTTTCTCTTTCCAGTCACTTCCAGCTGTCATCTCTCCAACAACGTCTATGCTCCTCACTCTCAAACTGGTAGCATATTTTAAAATATTGCTGTTTTATATATATATATATATATATATATATATAATCTTCACAAATATAAACTACTGAATACATTTTTTGTTTGTGCGTATATGACTTTATAGCTGACCACTTTGTAGTTGATAAGCACGAGTGAGCTCATCCTTCTAATTAGCCTCTAAGGGAGAAGCTAATTCTCCCTGTCAGCTGTCATTAGTTTCCTATATGTCTTTGTCCAGTGACGGATCTCTATAAGATTCTCTTCTGCATTCCATGTTAAAATGTCTATTGATATACCACTGGTAATGATTTGCATATGCAGCCATTTCTATGAGAAACCGTTTCACAGCAAAAAATATTTCAGTATTCTAGCTGTTATAATTACTATATTGCTGTAATTAACCACATACAACAAAAAGTAAGCTGAGGAAGAAATGGTTTATTTGGCTTATGCTTCAACATCACATTTCATCATCACAGGAAGTCAGTACAGGAAGTTAAGAAGGACAGGAACCTGGAGGCAGTAGCTAATGTAGATGCCATGGAGGGGTACTGCTTACTGGCTGTCTTCCCATAACTTATTTAACCTGCTTTTTTTCTAAAACACAAGACTTGCCCAGAGATGACCTCAACCACAAATGGACTGGGCACTCTGAACCAATCACTAATTAACAAAACACCCTATAGCTGGATCTTATGCAGACACTATTTCAAATGAGGTTCCTTAGTTTCAGATAACTCCAGCTAGAATCAAGTTGGCATAAAATTATTTCCTATTCATCTATAGTTAATTGCACACATTTTTCTACACATACACACTCACACATATATTCCTACATACATTCTGTTGAGTACATATAATTTTAAATTTATGTATGTTTTAATGTCTGACTATTTGGCTTTGAACAACTTTAGCAGGTCTTTTATTGTACCACCTGCTTCCAAATAATAACATGGAGAATTCTTATTAAGTATAAAAGCTAGGCTTTAGCTTAGGCTTGTTCCCATTTAGTTTTCATAAGTGAAATAAACCCATTCACCTTAATCTCTGTTTTGCCATGTAGCTTATTATCTCTTACTATACATATGAACACCTCCATGTCTTGCTGGCAAATTTCTCATCTCTTAGATTCTTTCTCAAATTTCCACTCTCCTCAAGAAATGATACCTACCTACCCTCTCCTACCTTGGTATTGGCTATTTAGTTCTTTATCGAACCAATAAGAAAGTGCCTTAGATGAGACATATCTTCAAAGTACACAAAATTATTATCCCACAACACTTTTCCCCTTTTGTCTAAATAAAAACGAAAGGTTTTACCTCTAACACACTAAAAGTATATATAATAAGAACAATTCTCAGGTAATAATCATATTCACAAATGATCAGTCCATTTTTATTTGTCAAACTGAGGTAAAATATTCTACACTCTATTTTATTTTGGTGAGTCCATAATTTTATAGATAGACCAACCACGCTTTATAAAATTTGTGTTAGTAGTCCAAAAATACCCTTTAAACTCATAAAATAATTTCTTAGATTAACAACTTAACATTTTATATCTCTGAACTTTATAAACTTTACATGTATGCTCTAATTATCTTAATTTAGTAACAAAGAAAATGGTATAACTATCAAGTTTTCAACCCCCACTGGAGAACTGAAAATGATAAAAGACCACCTGAATAAACAAGTTCTGAGTAAGGAACTTCAAAAGCTATAGAAATGATTGAGGCAAATAAGGTTCTCTACAATTTGGCAGCATTCATTTTGGCCTACTGGCCTAGAATATCTAACAGACATTTCTTTGAAGCAAGAATTTTGAAGTATTGGTCTATCTTGACTTGGGAAAGTTTAGCAGTTGACTTCCTTTATGTCCTCATTGTCCAGTTTGGACAGCGTACTGTCAGCATCCTGGCAAGGGCAGTTTCTTATCCAGTGGCAAGCTTTTGCATATTGAAGAATCACCTTTGTATGGAGGTCATCAATGATTGTCATCTTCTCTGAAATATATTTGTGTTCTCAGGAGCAGAAGTATCTCACTGTCAAGAAAAGCTATATCTTCTTAAAACATTTTGAATGTCCTAGAATGAAGGTATCTGAAGTAATTAATAAAATAACTATCTAAAATATATCTGTATAAACTTGAAACATACTTAACATGGCAGCAAATTTTATTGCTATAGATAACCAACTACTAACCTGTATTTCTTTTTTTGCATTTCTTAATTACTAATGATTACACAGTTTCTAATAATAGCTTTCAAGAACTAAACCTTTATAGTACATTTATAAATGAGCTGCACAAGTAAAATACTTTAAACAACAATATATATACATATATACATATACAAACATTTAAAAATGAGCTGCATAGGTTTAATAATTTAAACAAGAGCATATATATATATATATATATATATATATATATATATAAAACTTTAAGTTAGTGTTGGGACCTGTGAAGCCTCATCACTTATCAGCATATAATTACCTGTCCAATATGTTTTCTCAGTGCAAGACACCTGTAGAAACAGACACTCACTTGGCAAGGACCAGAAGGTCGTGGGACAGCACAGTAATTTGTAAGATTCATGCACCCTGCAGGCTATTTTCTTCCTTGAAAAGTTTTTAGTTTTACTTTGTCATTCACAAATTCAGTAAGTGTAATTTTTCCTGGAAATTCTGTTCATCTTTAAAATTTTACCCAAGATTCAACAGGGGCTAGAGCTTCTCATACATTTATCTGGGATTACTACAACTCCTAATCGTGGAATTTTTGTGTGTGTCAAAAGAGGAAGTTAGGTACATATGAAAAAACAACACAATATTCAAGTATCCAGGATTAGGAGTTGTAGAAAATATTAAACATGATTCATACTTTTACAAAACAGAGTAAGGCATGCATACACAGAATAAGGAAAATCCCTCAGAAGTACACAGAATGCCAACAATTGTCACAAAATTCCTTGGGCACCAAGCATAAGATCATTGATGTGATCTGGTATGTGTCAAGAGGAAAAAACAACAAATGCAAAATGTGGTAATTATCTTAAGAGCTTATATTGGTGGTAAAAGTATTGTAGAGTGAGATGAGAAAATGCCATATTGCCAAAGTCTGTTTTTCACAGAGATAACACATTGGAAATTGGGGGGAAAAGGAAACTGTAAAAATCTATCTTGTAGACATAAAAAAATTATCTGGGTTGGATTATTGTGTCCTCAGAATATTGTGCTCATGTCTAATATTTTTAACTTTGTAACTGCAAGTAACGGAGAGCTGACATAAGAACTATGAGTGAAGGTTATGTCAGGCTCAATATTTTTTTTTTACTTGCACCAATTTCTACTATCTTTAATGTCAGAATCCTAAATTCATATCAGAATTAACATTTATAACAGTAATTAACAAGTTTTATAATTTTTTCCCTTTTTCCTTTTTATTATTATGAATAAAGAATTCACATTTTCTACCCTTGAATATCTTTATTCAAGGTCTCATCCCCCTCCCACAATATCAGGTCATTCTCTCTTCTCCACATCTCTCCATCTGCCCCATGGACAAGGGGTCTCAAGGTCCCAAAGTGCAAATATTGCTTAGTTCATCCTCCACTCCTAGAAAATCAAGTTTTCTCTCCCCAAAATAAAGACAGAGTCAGGTATTCCTCTAGGGGGAGTGGGATCCAAGCTGTCAGTCCAAGGTGTTCCCGATCCCAAGCTGTTCAGTGGTTGTGGTTTTCAGCTTTAGAGTATACACCCAGAAGTGTTATTGCTGGGTCCTTGGGGAAATTTATTCTCAGTTTTCTGAGAAACTGCCATACTCCATTCCAAAGTGGCTGAACAAGCTTACAAACCCACGAAAAATGGAGGAGTGTTCCCCTTGCTCTGCACCCACTCCAGCATAGGCTGTCCTCTGTGTCTTTTCCCTTTGCCAATCTGACAGGTTTCAGGTGGTATCTCAAAGTTGTTTTGATTTGCATTTCTCTAAAGGCTAAAGATGATGAGTACTTTTTCAAGTGCCTTTCAGCTATTCATAATTCTGCTGAGAATCCCTCTTTTAGTTCTGAACTCCATTTTTTCTTTCCCACTTTCTTTTCTATCAGTTCTAACTGGGTGGGTTATGTTGCGGTCTTTGATCCACTTGGACTTGAGTTATGTGCAGGATGCCAGGCTTGGACCTATTTGCATTTTTCTACAAACAAACATCCAGTTATCCCAACAACATTTGTTAAAGATACTCTCATTTATCCATTGAATATGTGGACCTCTAAGTCGATTCTGTTGGTTACTTCGTACTTCATGGAGAGTTGATTCCACTGATATAAAGGGATATTAGTGACCACTGATTGATATTTCCTGCTATTTTTGGTGGAAACTTGTTTGAATTTCCTTTCTCTGAAGTACTCTTCTGTGGGGTTATTGATTTTTTGTGGTTTCTTGGGTGTATCTGGGGTCCTTAGGTTGGTGTTTTCCCTCTAATACTCTCTGTAGTGCTGGATTGGCGAATAGATGTTGTTTCAGTATGATTTTGTCATGAAATATCTTGTTTACTCCATCTATGGTGATTGATAATTTTGCAGGGTATAGTATTCTAGTTTGGCAGCCATGCTCTTTTAGTGTCTATATAACTTCTGATCAAGTCCTTCAAGCTTTCATCATTTCCATTGAATAGTCAGGTGTTATTCTGATAGGTCTGCCTTTATAGGTAAGTTGGCCCTTTTCTTTTGCAGCTCTTAAAATTTTTTCTTTGTTCTGTATGTTTTGTGGCCTGATTATTATGTGGTGTGCTGAATTTTTTTGAATTCATATCTATTTAGTATTCTGTAAGCTTCTTGCATCTTTATAGGCAGTTTCTTCGTCATGTTAGGAAAGTTTTCTTCTATGATTTTATTGAATACATTATCTGTGCCTTTTAGTTGGTATTCTTCTCCTTGTTCTATTCCGATTATACTCAAGTTAGTTCTTTTCATGGTGTCCCAGATTTCCTGAAAATTTTTTGTTATGGCTTTTTTGGTTTTAGTATTTTCTTTGACTGATATATCTATTGGAGCTACTGAGTCTTCCACTTCAGAGATTCTATCTTTCATCTCTTGAATTCTGTTGGTTATGCTTGGTCTGTGGCTTCAGTTTTTTTCTTTAGTTTTATATTTCCATCTTTGCCTCATTTTGTGCCTTTTTTTATTGCTTCTATTTCAGTTTTTATTTCCTGGCATGTTTCTTTCATTTTGTGGTTTACCTTTTCTTGGTCCTCGTTCGAAGATTTGTTCATGTCTTCCAATTTTTTGTTTGTATTTTCTTATATTTCTTTAAATAAATTTTTCATATCTTCTTTGAGGGCTTCAATGATCTTCATAAAGGTATTTTTGGTGTTGTTTCCTTCTGCTTTCTCTTCATTGCTCTCTTCAGGTCTTGTAGTTGTAGAACCACTACTTTCTTCTGGAGTTACCTTGTTGTTCTTTATATTATTATATGTAGTTTTGCACTTGTGTCTGCTCATGGCTTCAGTGCTTCACAATTAGGTGACTCCTTGTCAGCTCTGGCAAGAGGGTTGTGTGTCTCCTGTCACCTGTAAGCAAGGGTTCTGCTCAGTCTCTGACTCTGCTCTGGGCAGGGGTCTGATTTTGAATCCTTAGTCCTTCTCTGCTGATGCATTTGAGGGCCGTGTCGCTGTGTGGTGCTCCCTCTTTTAGATGCTGCTGGAGGAACCTCCTCACAGCCAAACTCTATTCCTGTCTGCTAAGGAATGTGTGTAGACAAGCACCACAGACTTAACCTGGACCTGGACCACAAGTTTCCTGGGCAGGGATTCAGGTGCTGGGGCCGGCTGACCTCACTTCACCTCTGGGTGGATTCTGAGTCTGGATTTCAAAGTCCTCAGTCCTTCTCTGCTGATGCAGTTGGAGGCGGGGTTGCTGTGTGAAGCCCCCTCTTTTAGGTGCAGCTGGTGGAGCCCCTCAAAGCCAAAGTCTATTCCTGTGTGCTAAGGAGTGTGTGGAGACATCCACCACCGACAGAACTTGATCCCTGAACACAACTTTCCCACAGGCTCAATATTTAGTTAATTCTGCAAAAATACTGAACATTATGTCTAGAATAAAGTTATGTATGGGTTGAGTAACCTACTTTGATGTAAGCATAAAAAGAAAAATGGAGGATTTTATATTGGTCAAGATTCATTCTTTAAATTGTCATGTATTTCTCACAGTCAAAAATAAAAGAAAATAATAAAGCTGCTCATGTAACTCTAGTAAAAAGAAAAGCTCTGTTCAATACAAATAAAGATGGTTCAAGATATTTGTGATGATTTATTTGCATGCTACTGGGTGCTCAGATTTTTATCTTGTACCAATGGCCCTCCCAAGTTGTGGACTTGATCCTAAGCTGAGACTGGACCCTGGTAAATGCACATTAATATATAAATATTTATATCAATGTACAATATCAGAGAAACTGCTACATTGCATTGCAGAGTGGCTGAAAAAGTTTGCGATCCCACCAACAATGGAGGAGGATTCCCCTTGCTCCACATCCTTTCCAGCATAGGCTGTCATTTGTGTTTTTAATCTTATACATTCTGACAAGGATAAAGTGATATCTCAAATTTGTTTTAGTTTGCATTTCTCTGATCGCTAAAGACGTTGAGAAATTTTTCAAGTGCCTTTCAGTCATTTGTAATTCTTCAGCTGAGAATTCTCTACTTAGTTCTGAACCCCAATGTTTGTTTTATTTATAGCTTTGTGCTCTAGTTTCTTGGATTTTCCATACATTTTAGAGATCTGTTCTCTTTCACTTGTAGGATTGGTGAAAATCTTTTCCCATTCTGTAAGCTGTTGTTTTTGTCTCATTGACTGTATCTTTGGTTTTACAGAAGCTTCTCATTTCCAGGAGGTCCTACTTATTATTGGTTGTTCTTAGTGTCTGTGCTACTGGTTTTATATGTAGAAAGTGCTCTCCTGTTCCAATATGTTGGAGGGTATTTCCCACTTTCTTTTCTATCAAGTTCAGTTTGACTGGTTTTATTTTGATGTACTTGATCCACTTGGATTTGAATTTTGTACAGGCTGACAGTCTTGGATGTATTTGCATTTTTGTACACACTACCATCCAGTTATTCCAACACTATTGGTTAAAGATATCTTTTTTCCATTGGATATTTTGGGCCTCTTCTTTCATTCTTTCTTTCTTTCTTTCTTTCTTTCTTTCTTTCTTTCTTTCTTTCTTCTTCTTATTATTATGAACAAAGAAGTCACATTTTCTATCCTTGTATATCCTTATTCAAGGTCCCTTCCCCTTCCTACCACATCAGGTCATTCTTTCTTCTCCACAAATCCCCATCCCCTCCTTGGGCAGGCAGCAGACAGTCCCATGCTCCCACTGACCCAATATTGCTTAGTTCAGTCTCCACTTCTGGCAGATCCACCTTCTCCCCCCTCACTCAAGAGTGAATCAAGTGTTCCTCTAGGGGGAGTGGGATCCAAGGAGTCACTCCAGGGTGTTTCTGATCCCAAGTGATTGTGGTTTGCAGCTTGGGCATGCTTTGCTTTTTTCTTGTTTGTTTGTTTGTTTGTTTGGAGACCACTAATGAGTGAGTACATCTCCTGCTTATCTTTGTGAGTTTGTGATATCTCGCTCAGGAGGATATTCTCAAAGTCCATGCATTAGCCTGCAAATTTTAGGATGTCAGTTTTTCTTACTGCTGAGTAGTGCTCCATTTTGTAGATGTACCATAGTTTGCTAATCCATTCTTCTGTTGAGGGACATCTAGGTTGTTTCCAGGTTCTTGCTATTACATATAATGCTGCTATGAACATAGTTGAGCTAATTCCTTTGGAGTATGACTGTGCATCTTTATGGTATACACCCGGAAGTGGTATTGCTGCGTCCTTGGGGAGATTGATTCTCAGTTTTCTGAGAAACTGCCATACTGCATTCCAAAGTGGCTGAACAAGCTTACATTCCCACCAACAATGGAGGAGTGTTCCCCTTGCTTAGCATCCTCTCCAGCATAGGCTGTCCTCTGTGTCTTTTATCTTAGCCAATCTAACAGGTGTCAGGTCGTATCTTAATGTTGTTGGGCCTCTTTTTCAAAAATCAGATGTTCATAGATGTGTGGGTTAATGTTTGGGTCTTCCATTTCATTCCATTGATCCATAAATTTTTTTATGCCACAATCAGGCTGTTTTTGTTAATATTAGCTCTATAGTATAACTTGAAGTTGGGGATGGTGATACCTCCTGAGGTTCTTTTGTTGAGCAAAATTGTTTTGTTTATCCTGGCTTTCCTGTTATTCCAAATGAATTTCAGTATTTTTCTTCAAGGTGTGTAAAAGTTTATGTTGGAATTTTGATGGAAAGTGCTTTGAATCTGTTGATTGCTTTTGGTAGAATTGCCATTTTTACTATGTTGATCCTACCAATCCAGGAACATGGGAGAGCTTTCCATTTTCTGATATCCTCTTCAATTTCTTTCTTCATTGATTTAAACATTTGTCAAACAGATCTGTTACTTTGATTATAGTTACACTGAGGTACTTAATGTTATTTGCATCTATTATAAAGGGTGATGTTTCACTTAATTCTTTTTCAGCCTATTTCTCTTTAGTGTAAAGGAGGGCTACTGATATCATTGAGTCAATCTTTTATTCTGCTACTGTGAAGGTGTTGATCAGCTGTAGAAGTCCCCTGGTCATATTTTGTGGGTCACTCACGTATACAATCAAATCATCTGAAAATGGAGAAAGTTTTACTTCTCTTCCAATTTCTATCCCCTTAATCTCCTTTTGCTCTCTTATTGCTTTAGCTAAAACTTTGAGAACAACATTGAATAGATAAGGGGAGGAGAGGACAGCCTTGTCTATGTCCTAATTTTAGTAGGATTGCTTTGAGTTTTTCTCCATTTAGTTTGATGTTTGTCATTGGCTTCTTACATTTAGGTATTTTCCCTGTATTCCTGATCTCTCCTGGACTTTTATCATAAAGGTGTATTGGATTTTGTCAAAGGTTTTTTCAGTATCTAAGAATATGATCATATATTTTATTTTCTTCATTTTTATATGATGGATGACACTTATAGTTTTTTGTCTGTTGGAGCATCCTTGAATTTTTGGGACGTAGCCTCCTTGATCATGGTGAATGACTTCTTTTATATGTTGCTGCATTCAGTTTTCTAGAATTTTTGTTTGAGAATTTTTGTATCAATTTTCATGATGGGTTTTATTATTTCCTGCTGCCTACTCCTTCTAGATGATTTTGTTTCTAAATGTTCTAAGGTTTTCAGATGTGTTGTCATTTCTCTTGTATGGAATTTCTCTAAGTTTTTCATATAGGCATCTTGTGCTATAAATGTGTTTCTTCAGACTTTCTCAGATAGCGGATTTGAATTTATTCTGTGTGCACATTTTTGATGAAACTACAACAGAGTTATTCTGAAAGAATTGACCACATAGGCTACTTATCTTCACTGGTGTCTGGTTATTTGATTCTGAAAATATACAATGATAACATATATATATGTATTAATACAAGTATGGAATGTACAATATGCACAAATTAGCTAAAGATGACTTTCTACTTTATGTTTGAGAAGGTAAAATGCGTATGTTAACTTTATAAGTCTGTTTGGATTTCATAACCAAACTATAATACAAATATCCATCTGTAATATATGAAAGCCATGAGGAATCTGTAGCCAACAAATTTTTCGTGCTAATTCTGCAAACTGTGAAAGAAAATGATTTCAATTCTCTCCACTTAAAAATTAACTACAAAAGAAAGCATATAGAAATATATAATGAGACCAGGCTATAACCCAAGCAGGCAGCTAAACTTAGCACATAGGCTATGTAGTTCTGTCCTTAGAGTCTTAAGAGTAAAAATGCTTTCAATTTTTTTTTTTCTGAAGTCAAGAAAAGCTGTTGAGGTCAAGTCTATGGAATTGGAGATCCTATATGGAGGCCTTGAGAGACCATTTTATGAAGTTATGAAAATAAAGACTGAATTCCACTGGAGATTCTATGATGTTGGATGCACAAGGAGGTATAAAACTGCCAAGGAGAGCAGCAGACAAAAAGTGGGACTAGAACAAAAGAGAGAAATATGCTGCAATTAGCAAAGCTATAAGGGTGGTACCATTTAACTAAGGCCTTTGACAGTAGAAGTGGAATTACAGAATTTGATGTTTGCCCTGCTGGGTTTTCACATTTCTTTTGTCAAATATCTTCTCACTGTGTTCTCTTTTCTTCATTTTGGAATGGTAGTATATAATTTGTGACATTGTGTATTAGAAGCAAGTAATTTGATTTTTCATTTTTCAGATATTTTGATTAAGAGATTGTTTTGAGTCTCAAAAGAGATGTTGGGATTTTTAATTTTTTTATGATAAAATGATATATAGTTTTGATGATCATGGATTATATAACATTCAGCAACCATGATGCCCAAATTACATGTTATTTTTAATAATTTTTCTAGATCATGGTGTATTATCACAGAAAAATAACTAAAACAATAGTTGTCACTGTTTAGTATGGGTTGCTTTCCTTTATTGTCTGCTTGAATAATATATTTAATGGTACCACAAAAGCTCAAATATAGTTGTTTTCTTCTTTGGGCTGCCAGTTCCCAAACAATGGTACAGAGATTTCTTATTAAGAAGAAAAAAATAGGCCTCATCTTAGATTAGGTTTGTTTCTAAATAGGAAATAAATTGGAAGTTAAATTAACCCATTTATAATAATCTACCTTCTGCTATATTGCTTTTTATCTCTCCTTCATACTGTACGTAGAACTCTCTCTGCATGTTGTTGGTAAATTCTTGTCCCCCTGATTTTTCCTATGAGTTCCTTTCTCGCCAGAGTCCCACCTGTTCTCTCCTTCAAAGCTATTGGCCATTCAGCTCTTTATTAAGCCAATCATAAGGCTCCTTAGACAAACAAGAAAGTAAAATATAATCAAATATTGTTTACCATTAGGACATCGAAGGCTTTTAAATTAGTTCCAAATCAAATAATCTGAGTTATATGTCCTAAATGTGTAATGTCTTTAGTAATAGAAGCTTACCTTCAAACTCTGAAGATAACTAAAGGCCACAACTGAAGTCTATATTATTTTATGACTCATGTCATTTGAACTACAGTGACCAGTCATTCTAGAGGAGGTTTTCCACAGGTTATTTTATTTTATTCTTTCAAAATTTATTTCATTTTTTTCTGTGTTTCTTGTGGAAATCATTTTATTTCAAATGACATCACTTCCTTTAAAAATGATCTAATTTTTGTGTGTAATGTTAACATACATGTTTAATCCCAGCATTTGTAATGCAAAGGAGGCTGGCAGGACTCTGTGTGTTTGAGGCCAGCCTGGTCTACAGAGTGAGTTCCAGAACAACCATGACTACACAGAAAAACCCAGTATCAAAAATAAAGACTGCTTCAATTTTATTTTCTTTTTTATAAAATTTAGTACAGTACATGTATATATAGCTTTACAATTATATTTTTTGCATTTAATTTGACATACATATGCAATAAAAAGTTTCCTTGGGCTTTATTAAACAACTTTGGTTATTTCCCTCTTTTTTCCTTTTTCCTTAGTGACTTCCCTCTCTTTACACTTGAGCCCCCTTTCTGTTTTTCCACCTTCAGCTTCATACTTTCTATATCCTGTTATTCCCTCTCTAGGCTCCCATCCTCCTTATACTACCAGACTGTTTTTTAATACTCTTAACAATTAATAGTATATGGGAAGTAGAAGAATTACTGTGTTGTGAAGTCTTGAGTGAATATTTATTGTTTGGCATGAGCACAGCCAAGTCAAGTCTGCTTCTTAGCTTCAGAACCAGAGAAAAATAGAAAAAACTTTGCCCTCAGTGGTGATTCTCAGAAAGAAATTGCAATGCTTTGCCTTCAGTCCATCATAGATGTTAATAGTGTGAGCACAAAAGTTTCACCATGGCTTTCTTTCCTACAAATAATTACATAGTCTGAAGACTGCTCCTTTAGGAAGAATGTTACTAATGAGGTTAGCAAGACATATCTCCTTTATCAAGTTGCATACCATCAACCTTGGATCATTGTGTATCTTAGGTAATACACACATCCCTGTTCAGCTGTCTTTAATGGCATCATCTATCTTAAACTCTGTACAATACACAAACTGAGCTTCCAGAGTGCTGCAGTTTCTCTATTGAGAGTTTAATTCATCTGACCCCAGGTTTTTGTATGTTATTTACTAATCTTCTCACCACAGTCAGGTGCAGGCCCCTGAGACTATACAAGGATGTGACAAAAGTATGTATTACATTATTACTCCATCCTATCCATGTAATGTGTGGCAGTAAATCCAGTTTTGAAAAAAGTGGGGTTCAGAACTAAAAAGGTAAATCTCAGCTGAAGAATTACAAATGGCTGAAAGACACATGAAAAAGTGTTCAACATCTTTATCCATCAGAGAAATGCAAGTCAAAACAATTTGGAGATGCTACCTTACACTTGTCAGAATGGTTAAGTTTAAAGACACAAATGACAGCCAATGCTGGAGAGGTTGTAGAGCAAGGGAAGCACTCCTCCATTGTTTGTGGGAGTGTCAGCTTGTTCAGCCACTGTGTAATGCAGTATGGTAGTTTCTCAGAATACTGGGAAACAATCTCCCCAAGGATCCAGCAATATAACTACTAGGTATATACCCTAAAGATACACATTCACACTCCAAAGGCATTAGCTAAACTTTGTTCACAGCAGCATTGTTTGTAATAGCAAGAACCAGGAAACAACCTAGATGCCTATCAGCTGAAGAATAAATTAACAAACTGTGGTACATCTACACAATGGAGTACTATTCAGCAGGAAAAAAGAATGACTTCCTAAAATTTGCACAAAAATGGGTGGATTTAGAGAATATCCTCCTGGGTGAGGTATCACAAACTTAGAAAGAGAAGCAGGGGATGTACTCACTCATTAGTGGACTTAAAAATAGATGTCATTTTATATAAGAGCTCAAGGCTAGAACATAGTTAAAAGACACAGAACCTCACTTCTGCATTGATGGCCTCTGGCAGGGGTGTAGGTAGAGAAAAAGTTGTTTTCTTTGAGGGTCTGGCCATAGGGAGTTCTTATGCTCCAGTATGTAAGTGAGTAGCATGAATGGGCCTTTATGTAAATGATGAGATCATAAGTGTGGGTATGAATCTGAGAGGACTTATAACTGAGTTTGTTGGGGTGCATGATGTAAAATCACCAAATTATATATATATATATATATGTATATATATAATAAATTTGCATACTAAGATAAAAAACAAACAAACAAAAAATGGTTCTATCTCCATAACCATGAGAGAAACTCAGCCAAACTGAATAAAAGAAAGAAAATCACCTGATCATAAAGATTACTTGAGCAGAATTATGGAAACAATTAACACTAAATATCATGACATTAGGCAGTGAATATATCTCATTGAAATATTGACAAATAGGCAAGATAACTCAATTTCAAAGTTTCAAATGACTCAGAGGCAGAGTCTTTAGCTTATAAGGAAAATAAAGTAAAAATGGGCAGCTATAGGAAAACAGGCCCTTTCTTACTGCAACTCCTCTCACAAAATTACAGAGTGTATAGAATACTTGGAACTTCCCAAAATAAAGTAGACTTCTGATCTTCCCATTATCACTTTTAGGAAATGATTAACCATTATTGCACTCTTCTGACTGATAATGGAGTCTTTTAAATATTTTAACTATGTAGGAAAGATCTGATTTTATTTCCTTCCTTACAAAAATTAGTTCAGTGTTTTGTATATAAGGGAGGTTTAATACATGTTCACTAAAATTAAACTTAGCTGTTTTCCCCAATTGTATCAATAAAATAGTTGAATTAATTACTTTACATAAGTTTTCTGTGAAGTTATCAGTTTTATTTCAGTGACTGTCTCACAAATATCTTATAGACAAATTTAATAATTTATATCTATTTCCTCTATTCACAAAAAAGATTTGCTAGTTTTTTGTGCCTTATATTGTCATGGACATTGATTTGTTTTTTTACTTTTTTCTTTCATTATTAAATAATTGACTTTTGCTTTGTTTCCCCAGCTTCTCCATTTAAGTTAAATAACATGTATATTAAAGTCTATTCTGAAGTTCTACTGAAATGACAATAGCTAACATGCTTTCCCTGGCATTATTTTCCATTGGAAAAAAAGACAACAGGCCTCTGAAGGGTGGAGAAATAGATGCAAAGATCTTAACAGTAACAATAATTCTCAAAGTTTTAAACACATGAACTGGTGTTCAATCTCATCGATATCAAAAGTTCCCTCTTATCACTGTGGATTAGAGAAATACAATTATATTTGAAGTTAGGAAAAGAAGTAGAAATAAAATTCAGCCATTCTTTGGCTTCTCCTAAAAATAATGTTTATGTTACTATAAGAATAAACATTTGTCCTATATTTACAAATGATTCATAACAGTCAAAAAATGGTAAGCAAAAGAGAGTTTACTGGCAAATTATTTGGGTGGTGGCCAGTGTGCTATAAAGGTCATAGTATTCAAAACATTACTGTAACTTAAGGTGATAAGGAGTTTTCTGGTGTTACCACATCTGTACTTCACTTGAATTTCTAGATAATCATCATCATAATTATGAAGCACTCAGATTGTGTTTTCAAAAAAAGAAAAAAAAAGAAATATACAACTTTATAGCAGTGTGTCTGACCTGAAAAACTGAATAATGATGACAGCATTTTAACCTTTTTCATTTTTGTCATGCTCTAGTGGGGAAAACCACAGATGATAGGGTTAGAGTTAGGGTTACTAATTATTTGATTCTGCTGTCTGATTTACATTTTGAAGGGGGGAAATTATGAGTACATAAAATGTTCCATAAGGGGGAATTTTTAATTAAATGACAGTTGAAAATTTTATCACATAAAAAAATCAGAATAGTGATATGCAGTTCCTTTACCTCTAGGCAGGTGCAAAGTATCAAATGATGCCTTTGAGGTCCTTGATCCATTTGGAGTTGTTTGGTACAGGATGTGACATGAGAATCATAGCTTTAGCTTTCTCCTTTGGTGAATAATCTTTCTTTATTTCAGTGTGATTTTTTTCTGTTTTTGGTCATTTGAATAAACTTAAAAAATTGATCTTTATAATTGAAAGCAGTTTCTAAAGCCAATCTATCTCTGACTGAAAATTCTTTGTACTTTCTTTATAATTATAATAAGCCAATATCTTATTTTGACTAATACTCTTTAGTAGCATTAGATATGTTTTATGTGATAAACATTATGCTAGGCAATATACAATGATAAATGTTTTAGCCACTGTTTTACTGCTGTGAAAACACTACTGTTATAGAAATTATTGCAAAACACAAGTATTTATTGGGGATTGCCTCCAACACTTTCTGAAGTTTAGTCAATTATCATTATGGAGGGGACCTTGATAGCATCCAGACAGACAAGGTACTAAGGTAGTACTGAGAGCTACATTTTGACCTATAGGCAGAAAGACTCTGGTCCTGGCATTGTATTTTGGAACATCAAATTTGATCCCAGTAGCATACTTTCTCCAACAAGGCTGCATCTATTACAACAAGGACACACTTCTTAATCCTAAACTTTAGAAAGTGTTGTAGAATTCTACTAGACATTTAAAGAAGAACAAATACCAATACTCAACAAACTGTTTCATACAGTAGAAACTGGAGGAACACTGCAAAACTCTTTTAATGAGGCCACAATTCCCCTTCTATCCAAGCCAGTCGAAGGGGCAGCTAAAGAGAATTACAAACCAATCTCCCTCTTGAACATTGATGCAAAAATACTCAAAAAAATTCTGGCAAACCAAATCCAACAACAGTTGGTCACCATGATCAAGTAAGCTTCATCCCAGAAATGCAGGGATGGTTCAATATATGGAAAACTGTGAATGTCATCCACCATATAAACAAATTAGAGGAAGAAAAATACATGTTCTTACCCTTAGAAGCTGAAAAAGACTTTGAAAAAAATCCAACACTACTTTATAAAAAAATTATGGAGAGATTAGGAATATGGGTAAATACCTAAGTACAATAACTATGATTTACAAGAAGCTGACGACCAACGTCAAAATAAACAGAAAAAAGTCAAATCAATACCACTAAAATCAGGAACTAGACAAGGTTGTCCCTTCTCCCTTTATCCATTCAACATAATTCTCAAAGTTTTAGCTAAAGCAATAAGAAAACAAAAGGAGATTAAGGGAATACAAATTGGAAAAATAGAAGTAAACTATCCCTATTTGCAGGCAATATGATTGTATACATAAGTGACCCACAAACTTCTACCAGGAAACTCCTAAAGCTGCTAAACAACTTCACCAATGTAGCAGGAAACAAGATTAACTCAAATAAATTAGTAGCCCTCCTATACACTAAAGATAAAAGGACTAAGAAAGAAATGAGAAACATCTCCCTTCACAATAGCTGAAAATAGCATTAAATACCTCAGTGTAACTATAACCAAGGAAGTAACAGATCTGTTTGACAAAAAAACTTTAACTCACTGAAGAAAAAAATTGAAGAGGATATTAGAAATGGAAAGATCTCCCAGGTTCCTGGATACATAGAATCAACATAGTAAAAATGACTATGTATCAAAAAAAACAATCTACAGATTCAATGCAATACTCATCAAATTCCAAACACGATTTTCTACAGACTTTGAAAGAACAATACTTAATTTTATTTGTAATAACAGGATGCTAGGATTGCCAAAACATTTTTTCTCAACAAAACAACCTCAGGAGGCATCAAAGTACCCAACTTTTAGTTATACTATAAAGATATAGTAATAAAAACAGCTTGGTACTGGAATAAAAACAAACTTGTGAATCAATGGAATCGAACTGAAGACCCTGACATTAATCCACACACTCATTAACACCTAACTTTTGACAAAGAAGCCAAAAATATTCAATGGAAAATGATAGTATCTTCAACAAATGGTGCAGGTATAACTGCATGTTAGTGTGTAGAAAAATGCAAATTTTTCCCAACCTATCACCTTGTACAAAACTCAAATTCAAGTGGATCAAAGAACTCAACATAAATCACCTACACTGAACTTCCTAGAAACGAAAGTGTGAAATGCTCTCCAATACATTGGCACAGGAGACTACTTCCTAAATATAACATCAGTATCTCAGACACTAAGAACAACAATGAATAAATGGGACAGCCTGAAACTAAGAAGCTTCTGTAAGGCCAAAGACATAGTTAATAAACAATACAGTCTACAGAATGGGAAAAGATTTTCACCAACCCTACAATCACAGAGGACTGATCTCAAAAATATATACAGAACTCAAGAAACTAGAGTCCAAATCCCTAAATAACCACATAACAAAATAGGGTTCAGAATTGAAAAGGGAATTCTCAGCAGAAAAATTACAAATGGCTGAAAGGCACTTGAAAAAGTGCTCAACTTCTTTAGCCATCAAAGAATTGCAAATCAAAATATCTTTGAGATACCACCTTACACCTTATACCTATCATAATGGCTAAGGTTAAAAACACAGTTGACATCCTATGCTGGAGAGGATGTAGAGCAAGGGGAACACTCTTCCATTGTTAGTGGGAGTGTAAGCTTGTTCAGGCAAGCTGGGATGCAATATGACAGCTTCTCAGAAAACTGAGAATCAATCTTCCCAAGAATCCAGCAATACGACTTTGGGGCATATACCCTAAAGAAGCACATTCACACCTCAAAATCATTGGCTCGACTATGTTCATAGCAGCATTATTCAAAATAGCAAGAACCTGGAAACAACCTAGATGCCCCTCAACTGAAAAATGGATTAAAAAACTGTGGTACGTCTACACAATGGAATAGTACTCAGTTGTAAGTAAAAAATAGTATCCCAAAATTTGCAGGCACATTGATTGATTTGGAGAATATCTTCCTGAGCGAGGTATAACAAACCCAGAAAGATAAGCAGGGGATATACTCATGTATTAATTGACTTTAAACAAAAAGTAAAGCATACCCAAGCTGCAAACCACAACCACTGAACAGCTTGGGATCTGAAGCACCTTGGACTGTCACCTTGGAGCTCATTCCTTGCAGAGAAACACCTAACCCACTCTTGATATTTGGATGAGTGTCCCGACCTGCAAGGCTTCAACACGGGAGACCACTTATGAGACAGAATGAAGGGAAGAGAGATGCAAAGGTAGGCAGCAGGACAAAAGGGAGCTTGTTCGAGCTGCGATTTTATTATGATTCTATACATGCTTATATAGTTCTAAAGCAGAATATTGGGAGGTGTCAATCTTCAAATATCTGCAGGAAGCTAGCCAGAGGAAGCTGGATATTGGCAGGGTAAAAAGGTGACTGGTCTTGCTTCAGGGGAGGGTTGCTAGGTAACCTAACCATGGAATGTTCTTGTTATCTTATTCTTTAGAGCTATTTTTTATGCTATCAGGAGGGCTGCTAAGTAACCTAGCCACAGAATGTTCCTGATATTCTATTCTTTAGAGTTACTCCTCTGCTACTGTTAAGCAAACCAGAACATCTATTTTACTTTGGGAAAAACATCCATTTCACTTGGGCTCATGCCAGCCCAGTGGTTGGTTTTTAAGTAAGTTCCTACAGGATCCTTTAGCTAGAGGCCTAGAGGCTCATGCCAGGGTCTTGGACCCTGACAGATGAGGAAATCAGACTTGCCTGGATTGGATGCTGAAGTAATCCACCTTGGGACCTCTTGCCCTTTCTAGGGAGGGGATAAGGGGATAGCTAGAAGAGAGCTTGAAAACTGACCAGGAGGGGTTGGGGAGAAAGTAAGTTTGAACAAGGGGTTACATGAATAAAAAAAATGAGACTTGGCTTCCCGTTCCGCTCCTGGGACAGAGTGCTGTCTGCAGAATCCCAGCGCACTCTGGAGCAGGGGCAGGTAAACTCTGCCTTTGACCACATCCACAGCTCCTATGGAGGGAATTTGCATGGCTCCCCACCATGACCTTGAACTGAGCAAACCAACAACTGCAGGGGTCTCCGAAAGACAGAATCAGACCCTGACCAGAAAGGTGACAGGAGGCACACAAACCCGAGTGCCATAATTGACCAGGACCCATCTAATCCTGAACCACTGAAGCCATGGGCAAACGTCAGTGCAAAAAATTACATAATACTACAAAGGACAACATGGTAACTCCAGAAGAGAGTGGCGATCTTACAAATACAAGACCTGAACTGAGCAATGAAGAGGAAACAGAAGGAAGCACCACCAAAAATTCCTTTTTGATGATCATCGAAGCTCTCAAAGAAGATATGAAAAAAAGCCTTAAAGAAATAGAAGAAAATACAAACAAAAAATTGGAAGAGATGAACAAATCTATGAAAGAAACATGCCAGGAACTAAAAGCTGAAATAAAAGCTGAAATAAAAGCTGAAATAAAAACTGAAATAGAAGCAATAAAAAGGTGCAAAATGAGGCAAAAATGGAAATAGAAAACCTGAAGAAAAAAGCTGGAACTACAGATACAAGCATAACAAACAGAGTTCAAGAGATGGAAGATAGAATCTCTGAAGTGGAAGACTCAGTAGCTCAAATAGATATATCAGTCAAAGAAAATAGTAAAACTAAAAAATCCATAACTCAAAATGTTCAGAAAATCTGGGACACCATGAAAAGACCTAATTTGAGAATAATAGGAATAGAAGAAGGAGAAGAATACCAGCTCAAATGCACAGATAATGTTTTCAATAAAATCATAGAAGAAAACTTTCCTAACCTGAAGACGGAAATGCCTATAAAGATACAAGAAGCTTACAGAACACCAAATAGATATGATCCCCAAAAAAAGTCAGTGTGCCACATTATAATCAAGACACAAAACATACAGAACAAAGAAAAAATTTTAAGAGCTGCAAAAGAAAAGGGCCAACTCACATATAAAGGCAGACCCATCATAATAACACCTGACTATTCAATGGAAACTATGAAAGCTAGAAGGGCTTGGTCAGAAGTTATACAGACGCTAAAACAGCATGGATGCCAAACTAGAATACTATACCCTGCAAAATTATCAATCACCATAGATGGAGTAAACAAGGTATTTCAGGACAAAGTCAGACTGAAAGAATATCTATCTACCAATCCAGCACTACAGAGAGTAT